>ML265370.1:0-16641 GCA_005239495.1 Nicotiana undulata
TCCTTTACCGCTTCATTGTCTTTCTCCTTTATTTCCAAGACAGTGTTGTACTTTCATTCCAGATTTATATTTAGTATTCTAGTAGCTAGTCCGTGGGATTGTGACACCTCGGTTTTGGGAGTTTACGTTATTTCATGATTGTTATTATCTTACTTTCCGCATTTAAAGTTTCATTATTTTTATTAGCAATGCTTGAAGGATTCTGTTGGGAATATGAAAAAGGGAAAAACATGTTATCGATTTTCGGTTAAACGATTGTCCCACTATTATCTCAGTATGTGATGGGAATTGGTTGAAGTTGATGAGTTAGCGTTTTATTCCGTATTGAATGATTTTAAATTGCTATTGCAAGTGAGCCGTTGGCTGGCCTAGCGGGTTCAACGTTAGGCGCAGTCACGGCCTAAAGGGTGGGAATTTGGGTCGTGACACTGGGTTCCCTGTGACGTCGCCCATAGAAGTTACTGGTGCAGGCTGGGCAAAGGTCGACGGTTGTCAGAACACTAACGGGGGAAACCTTACCCTTCTTGGCTCTCTCCGACCTGTCGGAACAACACGCAACTCCACGTAAGTACGAAGCATAATGAAAGGCAAAAATTGCGATCATGGACGAGACAAAATGACTTACTAACAGTAGGTCGGCGCCCGAACCTCTCGTGGAAGCGCGTCTATTCGCGAATCCCCACGGTGTGAGGCAGAACTGAAGCCACCCATTCGTGGATGTCCTCAACTAGCGGAGGGGGTGATCTCTCAGCTGCAACAAAAATAGCATGAGCAAACGACCAACGACCTTCTAGCGAGGTTACAGATATAAATAACTAATCAACCTAGTAAAAGATGAAGGGCGAAGGAATACTCACGGGCAAAATTCCACGTCTCGGGGAACCCAACGGGGTTAGACACCAGATGTTCCGTGCGAACGAAAAAGAAAATCTCCCAAAAATGACGATTGGTACTGTCGTCTATCCTGATCACCAGGCTCTTCGTACCCCGATGGCGGAGGTGCAACGTAGTCCCTCTGGAAGTGGGGAATGAAAAGATGCATCATGTGTCGGAGAGAAACGCCACGACCGGCCAACTCAGCATAATTGGTAAGCATCAGAAAAAGCTTGTATATGTACGGGGTAACTAGGTCGGGCACACTTCATAGAAACGATAGACGTCTGCAGCCAATAAAGGAAGAAGGGGCGTGTATCCAATGACGAAAGGGTACGCGTAGAAGGTGCAGTACCCTGAGCGATGCAAGTGAACTATGTCGTCTCCCGCAGGGACAAGTTCGATGTGTTCCGGGATCCTCCACTTAATTTTGAAGGCAGATAATGCCGCAATGTCCATCACCGAGAGCGCAAGCGCAGCCTCATCCTCGGCGGCATGGTTAAAGTCATTCCGTGGTTTCCCCGGGCGGGGCACCACCTCATCCACCATAAAAAAACTCCCGTCTTTCGTCAAATTCATCCCCTCATCAAGGTAGGAGAAGAATCCTCCGACACCGGAGCATTAGCAGTTGGGTTAGGGTTCGAAGAAGAAGTAGCCATTGTGAATGAAAGCAGAAGTCGGGAATGTGGGAAAAGGTTTATGATCCGCAAAGGTTGTCTACACTCTTAAGAAGTATGAACGAGCGAGAGAGAGTAGGTGATTTCAGGGAATTCCTCTTGAAATGATTCGAATGATGCCATATCAAGACTCAAAGTCCCCTATTTATAGAAATAGAAACGCCGGATTGCAAAAATGAATCGCCGCCTTTTTCAAAGTAACGGAAGGGACACAAGAAATGATGCGACGCTCACCAAACGAATGTGTGTCATAATGACACCTTATTCCAACTGACATACGGGTCTGACGATTCATTCGAAACTTCACGCATTCGCCTCACTGAGGAATGTGAGCCCACCTCCCAAGACTGACTTCGGCAATCGAAGAGACAAAGTACGCTCATCGTGCTCGTCCAAAGATGATCAAACGTTCATATTTCTGACGTTATCACCTAATTTCAAGGACAATTTTCTTTTACCGGCGTTAAAGTTCCATACAAAATCATTGTTGCAGCTTGTGATGTTACCTTTTGGAAACCGCAAAAAGTAGGAAATAAAAAGATTCCATATCACATGTAAGATTGAAGTGACCAGCTCCAAATTGTGAAATTTGGCGAACAATAAAGGCTTATCAAGATACACCTCCAAAATAGGAATTTACTATTCCCTTCGTTTCAATTTAAATGATCTAGTTTGACTCGGCACAAAGCTTAAGAAGATTTATTTTTTGAAACTTATAATCTTAAAAACTTAAGTGGTTAAAGCTTTGTGAGACTATGACATTTATTTGGTTATAAAAACTTCTTATTAAAGGTAAAATGAATAAAATAAAGAATTTAAAGTTGAATAATTTTCAATTGCAGAAATATATCATTCTTTTGGAACGAACTAATAAGGAAAGTGCAACAGATAAATTAAAACCGATGAGTATATAAAACTATTTTCATAATCAGATTCTAATTGATTGGCAACACCTTATGTCAAATTAAATAATGCGTAAAGCAAATCTTGTTTTCTAGGGCCAACTAAGGGAGAAATTAGTTTGCATCCCTTTTAAGATTTGGATTTAGCTCAATTTAAGCAAGCAATTGCCCTCGAGAAATTATGAATTTAAATGTAAATTTTTTGAACGTATTGCTAATTTCAATTTTCAAAAGAGACAAATAAATTTTGAACTTTGGGTTCGGTCGGCGGGCGCGGCTCGTCAGGTGTCGATTATGGCCCCCAAATCTGGATAGTAAAACTATGGTTTCATAAAAGGAATTTTTATATTCCTATGCCATATATGAAATCTTATTACCCTCAATGTTTAACGTTTGATTTAATTACACTTAGTATACCAAATTACTAATTCTATACCATACTTAATTAAAGGTCTAATTAATTGGACGTTTTCTACTCCTTAATTAAAGATGTCCATATATCTCACGTTTCTCTCTCCCCATAATTCCTAACCAGCGCGTTTTCCCCTCCCCTTTCTTCCTCTTCTCCATTCCTTCTTCTTCTCATCGTCTCTCTATTTCTTCAAAAAATTGTTGGCTTTTCTTTTACAGGGAAGATAATGGTTAGCTTTTCAAGAGTTTTATGGTAATGATGTCAAGCAACTGCCTGGAAGAAAAGAAAGATAAAGATTGGCGTTAAGGCTTGAAGGATAAAGATTAGCGCTAAGATTGGCGCTAAGGCAAGCAACTGCGTGTTTGAAGTTATTCCCAAAGTTGGTATACAATCTATGTATAATGAATACATAGATTGTAGTTTAATTGTAGTAGAAACGATATTGAGATCTACGATTTGAGATCTGTTTGACTTTGTAGTTTATTTGTAGTCGTTGTGTAGAGTTTTTGTAGATGAAGAGAAAATTTTGTAGTCAACAATGAAGATTGGTCAATCAGTGAAAGCGAGGTTACAGGCAGGCTAGCAAGGAGGAAGGGTGCTCCTGCATTGAATGAGAAAATAAGAGTCCAGAGAAAGAAGAAATAGTGTCATGTTTATGTAGTTTAGTTGTTGCTAGTTGGTAGTTGAAGGAGAATACACAATTTTCTGAACAAATCTTTTATGTTTTAGTAGTTCACTTGAATATAAATTGGTTGTTTTATCTTCATTTATTCAATCTTTACAGCACTGTATCCTAGTTATATTAAACGTAGTTATTATGATGTTAGAATACAATTTGTCTAAAAAAAACTACACATTATCTACATTCTGGACACACTCAACATCGTGATTGTATATAATTTTGTAGTTGAATATGTTCATAATTTGTATTAAATACCTCCAAATTGTAGGTAATTTCTTATATAATTTTCAGTTCAAGTTAAATTACACAACAAAATATCTACAAATTATCTACAATCTACAATTCAACTACAATTTCTTTACATTTTATCTACAATCTGGAAACACTGTATATTACAGTTAATTTTTTTTAGCAGTTGTATTGTAGATAATAAATATTAAAATTCAACTACAATATATCAAAAATAAATTTAGATGCTTGATACAGAGTATCTACAATTTTGGTTTCTACAATTTGAGTTGATTTTGTTGAATGATTGTTCGACTTTGTGATTTCTGGTATGAGGAAATATATCGCCGAATTGAATTCCACAATTTGATTTCAGTTTTTGAAGCTGTTCGTCCTTTTTTTTAATTTTAGTTTAAGCAAAAAATACGCAGATGAGATAAACGTTTTCTGTTTCAAATTTGAATTGAATTTGGCTAAATTAATTACGAGATTCTCTTCCTGATTTTTAGCGCGCTATTATAGGAAGATTCTGTCCCTATTTAATACTAATTAATGAATGGTATATAAATTGTAGGAAAACTATGAACTGGACGGGTAATTTACATACTATGTACATATTTGGTAATAAGATTTTATATATGGTATAGGAAGGAAAAAATCCCTTCATAAAAACATGATTTAAGCTATGTCATCACTTGGTCCAATGGGCAATAGGTTGTGTGGCTCAAAGGATTCTTTTCTTCTTGGGATTTTATTTGGGCCGACAGCTATCGCCTTCCACTTCTAGTTAAAACTTACGACACTTTTGACATTAATACTGGAATTTATTTAGTGGAATTTTGAAATAGAAATTTTTATATTCCTGTACACCATATGAAATTATATTATCCTCCATATTCTAGTTTTAATATAATTACATATTATATATTCAATTATTATTTATGTACATTTTAAGGCAATTAATGATATTGATTAGTGTCCTAAAATAACTTTAGCGTAATCTTTCACTCCCCCACGTTTCTCTCTCCACATCCCACCCCCTACTCCACGTATCTTGCACTCAAACACGATTCTCTCTCCACAAAGTTTAGAATCCCTCCATTAACGCCTATTTCCCCTCTTCTTCAAAAAGCATTCTAAATTTTTACTCTCTTCTTAAAAAAATCATCTACATTAACGTCTGTGCTTAGCTTGATTTTCAATGAAGAAGAAAATAACTTCAAAGATCAGCCCCCAAAAAGATAAAGGAGTCGATATTCCTACATTTGATTTGGGTGTTCTTTCAGAGAATTCACTCAACAAGGTTTCAAAATCAGCTCATGCAAAAGTAGAGAACAAGCCCAGACTTTCCCCTCGTGAAGCTAGGGCAGAAACTCGTACAAAACAAAAGCACGATATTGATGCTGGTGAATCCTCGAAACTTGTCAAATATGCAAAAAGAAAAGGCAAAGAGATTGCTTTCGATGATGATTTTATCGAAGAAGAAGCAGTCATTAAAGTTGCAAAAAAGTTAGAGTGTCTCCTAATGTAAAACCTTCAAAAAAGTAAGAAAATTTAAAATCATCTAAAACTGTTCCCCAACAGTCTTTGGTGAATGTAAAAATTTATTAGTTTCAACAATATATTTTTTTAAAGCTAAAAACATTTGTTCTCATTCTTATGGATCAACATAATTTTTGTTTTTGTAGTTGTAAAATTTTTGTTTACATTGTGTAGATATATGGTTTCTGACTGTAGATACATTATTTTCTGTTTTTGATTCAGTGTATGTGATTGTAGATAAATTGTATTATAAATGTAGTTATTTTGTTTTCTAGTTTTGAGCCTTGTTAATAAGGGCTTTTTTCCTTTTGCTGTAGAATGGACCATTTTTGCCACCTCCTAATGTTGATTATGGGATCATTAGGTTTCAGACATTATCCGACCCCATTATTCCTGGCCAAATCAAGGATTTACTGTCTGAAAATGGTTTAAAATATTTTAAGAAGACATGTTTTGGTTATTTACTTTCATTGCCTAGAATATGTATGCAAAATCGAGCAATTCATCTTCTCATGAAGTATGAATTGAATGCATCTTCTCATGAAGTATGAATTGAATGCATCTCGTTCTGACTTTTTTTCAGCAGAGATAAAGGGTCAGAGGCTGAATTTTGGTTTGAGAGAGTTTGCCCTGATTAGTGGTCTGAGATGTTTTACGGAAGTGAAAGACTTTGGTTACACACCTACGTATGATAGTAAAATAATGAGAAGATATTTTCAAAAAAAGGAAAAAGTCGAGAAGGCATTTAAACAAATTGTAACCATCCAAAGTTGGGTGAACGACGAGGATGCAGTCAAGTTGTGTATTCAATATCTCATAGAATTATTCCTCTATCCTTCAGACAAAGACAATACAGGGTTGATAGACCATTTTAGGTTACTTGGTGGACTCGGGACAGTATGCGAACTACACATGGGGTAGTGAATCTTATACACAATTGCTTCAGTCTGTTAGGAACAAGCTCAACCCTTCTGTTTATTTTTATGTCATCCGAGGCTTTGCACTAGCTATGCAAATATGGTTGTATAAGTGTTGCTCTACCGTCGAAACTGATATAGCTACAAGGGTTGCTAATTCTATCCCTCGCATACTTAGCTAGTCAGCTAGCAAGGACAAGATATGATTATCTACAATTGAAGATAGAATGATCAAACCAGAATGGATCAAAGTAAATAGTTTTCACTTATGCGCAGACAATTTAATATAAATTATCTACAACTTTTATGCATATTATGTCTACGTTACTCTCATTCTTTTTTTTCCACTCAGTTCACCAACATAATTGAAGCACCAGAAGAGCTTCCAAGAATGAATTTTCCAAATAAAGTTGAATACATCCTTGAAGAAGTTGAAACCAAGTCCGAGCATTCGGTAGATGTTGTAATCCGGACACAAGCAGACAATTGGAATAGAGGACAAGAAAAATATTCTGAAACAAATAACAAAATTAAGAATAGATGTTGACAAGGTAACATATATACATAATCCTGGATGGTTTCTTTAATTTATGTTGTACAGATTATTTCGTTAACTCTCTATATATGTTAATATGTAGGTTGGTTTAGATCTTGAATCTTTCAAGAAAGATGGTTTTGATGAACTAGGTAGCATTCGTCTGCTACTCAATGACTCAAGTAAAGATGTTTTGCAGGCGATAAACAATCAGAAGGATAACATTGATGCCAAGGTTTCATTTGAAATATATTCATTTTACACAATAATTTTTATCACATCTAAGTTTATATTATCGTTCATAAAGTATATAGCCTAACAAATTAAATGCCTCCAGTTTGCTGGGAGTTATACAGAAAATGATGAGCACTCAGAAGAAAAGAACAATCAACATCTTCCGGGCAGTAGTGATAAACTAGTGCATGCCAACAAAAAATAAATAGGCATCTACAATATATCTACACTATATCTATAATATATCTACACATATCTACAATATATCTACATATATATACATATCTACATTATGTGTATAATATATCTACCTATTGCCTAAATTTGTATCAACTAATATGTATTATAATTCCAATAATTTTCTTAGATACAGGGCACGTGAATGACATGGAAATTGATGAGAATGTTCCTGTACATGTTGATTTATCTTCCCAATTTGAAGGGGCATTTGATGAAGAGAATGCAGGTACGATTAGTACATGTTATCATCACATTTCACAATAAATTTTGCATATCAGATGCAGAACAACATTTCAACAAATTTACTACATTTATACTACACTTTGTATGCAGTGATGTTAGTGTTTAGTAAAAATTATCTACAATTTGATTAAGTTAAACATATTTACTGTAACAGTGAAGGAAGCTATGCCTGCAGAATCTCCAAAATAGGAAGCTACAATAAGCATTCAAGGAGAATAGAAGAATGAGGAGAAGGAGATAAAAATTCAATCCCCCATTCAAGAAGAGAATGTTATACAAGAAGGAGATGATTACTGTGAAGAAGGAGGTGAACCAGTCGACTTCGTTAATGTAGGTGATTCTGATTATAACTCCATATTTGAGAAAATGGAAGTTACACTTGATGATTTTGAGCTGCCAGAGAACTTCTTCCAGACTGTTAAGTTCGGCGAGCTTAACCAAGATGAAACAACCCTGTGCATCAAGGAAGAACAAGGCAGCCTGGAAAGCATGCCTGATCCTCCTTTCTCCCTTTTTACAGTTATGGTGGGAGCACTTCTGTTGGACCTCCAATTTTCCTAATCATGCATCCATTTACTGGGGCTATTGGCAAAAACGTTGATCATGACTTGTTGGAAGAATACCTCTATGAAATCGATATCCTACCCGATGAACAGAAAGTATCTTCCACTGAACTACCCCTCATAAACCATTACTCTGCTTTTGCCAAAAATCATGTGCACCATGGACCCAAATCCGTTCCTTAGTCCAACATAAACCAAAAGGAGTTAAAGAATATGTTGTTGCCTCAAAACTTGACCAACATCCTATTCTTGCCACTCGAGAGGAACAATTTATTACCCTCCAAATTCCAGATGATTTTCCAAGAAAATGGAGAGACCATGGTTTTACCCATATCCATTTTGGTGCTATCCGAATTTCTCTGACTTATCATGGAAGAAAAGGTCAAACTGTTGTTGCTCGACTTTCTCTTCTAGATACAAGATACTTGGAGTACCAACATGCAAATTTGGGTACTGCAGAAGTTACCTCGAATGCAGGGACTGTCTTCATAACTATCTTTCCAAATTTCAATATGTCCCTTTATGACCCATACTTAACCGAAGCACTAAAAATCCAAGTCCAAATTCAACGTGCCCCACAAGCCAAAGATTCTATCCAAGCCACTCTTCATCACCAAATGGCGTGGCGAGTCCAAAATCATGCTATGGATCTTTGCCTTCCCGGAGGAGAAAATGCTTTATTCTTGAATATTGATGCTACCAAAGGAAACACCATGTGCACCCAAATACCCAGACAAATTTCCAGAGAAGAGCTTGTCAAAATTCTTCCTGATTCCTGGATCACAAACTATGAGAGGTTAAGTGAACCAGAAGAACCTCTACAATCTGGTGAGCCAACTTTTACCAAAAGAAATGGAAAAACCGTTTCCATAAGCTTTGATCATTCCCATCTCAAAAAACCCAATAAAACTATCTTTTCCTGCCAAATGATCCAATCCAAAGACACAAACCCTAACCCTGACCCTGAAAGGGAACCCTTCTGGAATATACAAACTATCATGGAAGAACATGACTGGTGTAGACACTTTGACAAAGACGGCAAAAGAGTTTGGTGGTTCAAATACCCCTTTACGGGACACTGTCCTTGGGATCTCGATTGCGACTGCCAAGACTGTTTTGAAGATCCAAGTGGAGAATATGATGAACACCACCAACGCCTTTGGGAAAGATTTGGCCTCAATAAGACCAAACCAAAATCCAAGAAAAAGGGGAAAACTACTGAAAAGCAGTTTCGAGCCAAATACGAAAATAAAGACTCTTCAATTGGATCATTAAGCCGTCCAGGCAAATATGAATTTCTTGTCAGTTACAAACCCCAAGAATGTCCAAAATTACCAAAACAATTCACTCCAAGTTGGGAAGATAATGAAACCACCCCAGAACCCAAACTGCTGTCAGCTCGTAACCCAGAATCCAAAAAGCCACCTGAACCTAAAACTCCATCAACCCAAAAGTCCACACACCCACAAATATTCATGATGAGCCCTTCAAGTTCCATACATACCCAAGATTTTCCTCCACTTCAGCCTTTTGAAAAAGAAGGTATAAGCCATGCTCCAAAAATCCCCAAGAAAAACATAGTACTACCTTCTGGAGAAAAACCCCCAACAAGTGACATCGAAGCAACAATGAACTGGCAATCAGAAAATTCCATCTGCCAAAACAAAGTGCTCAACAATATTGGCAACACCATAAAAAATGTGTCCCATACACAAAACAAGTTAATGAGCAAAGTGGAAACAATGGAGAAAAAGGCAGAGCAGACATCGTCTCAGCATGCAGGACTAATCAAAGACTTGGAGCTAAGATTGGAAAATTTAAAATATGAGATTTGTCCGCCGGGAACTTCACTTTTCCAGTTCTTCCAACAACAACAAAAGGAGATGATTTCACTCAAGGAACAAATCCAACTTTTGAGAAATGACCGCTTTGAGTCACAAAAAAACCCACTTTTCCCTGCAAAACCTACCTTCTACCCCATGTCAACACAAACATATTCCCCACCAAAAATGGACAACACATTTTCTACTTTTCCTACTACCTCACACCATCCTATCTCTTTCACCCAACCCTTAAAAGAAGAAACTGAATTCGGTATTGCAAAAATGGTTTGGGAAAGGAAAGATGCTCTTGCATCCAAAAAACAAACCAAGAAAAGGCGAGACCAAGGAGTAAGTTCAAAAGGGTCCAACCCCGAAAGTCTAATGATTTCGGATCAGAAGATTCCGGACTTCTATGTCTCCTAGCCAAGAAACATGTCAGAAGGAGATACTACATGGTCAGAATCTCTAAATTCCTCTGACGATGATTCAATGGAAGATAGCTCTCAATCAAGCAATGATTCCACAAAAAACTCTTCTGAAGAAGAAGATACCCCAATATTTGTGAGCCAACCAAGAGACCCAGAAATATCTGAAGTAGAGGAAGATCAAGAAGGCATGACAGATGAACCAATCCCAGAAAGAAGGCATGAACCCATGGCGTCAAAACCAGTCGGGACTGGCTTCCACACTTTCAGCCTAGATGACGTCAAGGTTTCGAAATGGCCTCAAAGGATCCAAGACTTTTATACTTGGATGGTGACCAAAAATTTGATGGAACGAGAAAAGTATATCATCCTGTCAGAACTAACTTCACGGTTCTCAGGAATCCTTAGAGATTGGTGGAATTCACTTGGGATTCAAGACAAAAATACTTTTCTTACATCCCAGGATTTTGCCTTCAACATCAGGATCCTACGTGAAGTTTTCTGCGGAGACACTAGCCAAAGGCAGTAGAAAATGCGAAGACAACTCTTTGAGATGAAGTGTGTGTCATTCGACAGAAATGACATTGACATGCATTTTCAAAAAATGGCAAAGATATACTTTGAAATCGGCAGAGACATCAACCTGAAGTAAGCCTTTGTCTCTTCCCTTCCAAAGCTGTTGGCAAGCCAAACCATGACCATCATTGAAGAAAAGTTTTAATCAATAACAGTCCCACAAGTCGGCTACATCAGGCAAGCTATTTTTGTAGCTTTGGAGGATATTTGTACGAAGCGCTCAACCCTAAAACAAATTATCCAGCACAATCCAGCGCTTGACAAAGCATGTCACAGATCCGATCTGATCACCGGATCAGGATGTTCCTGCTATACATCTAGGTGGCAGAAAGGATTCAGGAGTTTCATATGGCCAAGAATTTCAGATGGAAAATCAAGGTCCAAGAGACGCACAAAATATTTCAGACGTAGAAGACCAGGAAATTTTCACAAGAAAAACAAATGCTTTATTGACACAAGATTGGACATTCCGCAAAAAACTGTCCCCAATCAAGAAGATCTGTCAAACTCCTTTAAGAGATTGAAGATTACACTGGCATACATCTCGGAAAAGAGGAGGACCTTGAATCCATATTCTCTGTGGATGATGAAATTAGTGAAGAAACTCTATTCTCTCTAGATATCTATGAAGATCAAGGCAATGATCACTACCAAATTTCAGAACCATAGATCGAAGCCCGATAGGAGATCAACGCTCTCGCAGTCATTCCTAAAGTATAACTCAAAGTCTATTCATCCAAATGGGATAAACCAATTTGAGTTATTGCTTTCATCGACACTGGAGTTGCTTCCTCACTCATAAATCATGCTGTTCTCCCTGAAGATCATTGGGTGCCGGACTTTAAGGATTTCAACACTGCATCAAATAGAATCCTGACTACCACTGTCATCACAAAGCATCTGGTCACAATTGAGTTCTTTCCAGGACTCAAGTACAGAACCAAGCTGATAAGGTCTGATGTACCAGGAAAAGATCTTATTGTTGGATTCGACATTTACAGACAACTTAGAGATCAACTCCAGATCAAGGAGAACAGGATAACTTTTAAGAAGCAATTCAAACCTTGTTCTGAGATTCCAAGGATATTCCAAATCACCAACGACGAACAAATCAAAGAGATTGAGCAAAATTTCATTGAACATTCATGTGCTGAATCCCACAAGGATTTCATAAGGAAAGGGAAAAGCCCGTTATGGAAAAATGAATAATTTTTTATCAAGCTCCCTTTCAAGAAGAATGAAAACATCAATCCAACAAAAGCCAGTCATTCAGGCATGAATCCAGATCATCTCCAACTTGCAAAGAAGGAATGCGAAGAACTTTTGGAATTTGACCTAATAGAGCCATCAGATTCACAATGGGCAAGCGAAGCATTTTATGTCAACAAAAGAGGTGAGAAGACAAGAGAAAAACTCAGGTTAGTTATTAACTACCAGCCACTTAACCATTTCCTCCAAGATGATAAATTCCCTATCCCAAATAAACTCACTCTTTTCTCCCACTTAGCTGAGGCCAAATATTTTTTCAAGTTTGATTTAAAATCTGGATTTTGGCAATTGGGAATCCACTCTGAAGAAAGACCCAAAACGGGATTTTGCATCCCTGATCACCACTTCCAATGGAAAGTCATGCCCTTCGGATTAAAAACTGCACCCTCTTTGTTCCAAAAAGCCATGATAAAAATATTCCAGCCCATCCTCCATACCTCTTTGGTTTACATTGATAACATCTTGTTATTTAGTGATACTTAAGAGGAAAATATCAACTTACTTCGACAGTTTGAGGCATTGATAACACAATATGGGATCATGCTTTCAGCAAAAAAGATGGTTCTTGCCCAGAAGGAAATTGATTTTCTAGGAATGCATTTTATCCAAGGTGCATACAGTCCAGGACCTCATATATGCCAAGAACTACTCAAGTTTTCAGATACCAACCTCACAACAAAGCAAATCCAACAATTCTTGTGTATAGTAAATTATGTGAGAGATTTCATCCCAAATAGATCTACATATATTTCTCCGCTCACAGATATGCTCAAGAAAAATGCTCCATCATGGGGAAAGAAACAAGATGAAGCAGTCAGGGAAATAAAGTAGATTTCTAAAAATGTCAAGTCCCTCTATATCCCTTCCAACGGTAAGAAGATACTGCAAACTGATGCCATCAATGAATATTGGAGTGCCGTTCTATTTGAAGAAAAAGGTGGCCCGAGAAAAATATGTGGATATGCCAGCAGGAAGTTCAAAGAAGCGGAGCAACATTACCACTCCACATTCAAGGAAATACTTGCAGTAAAGAATGGAATCAAGAAATTCAATTTTTTCCTGATTCACACAGAATTTCTGATAGAGATGGATTTGAATGTATTGGTAAAAAAGAGTTTCACACGTATGATAATCCTTGGTGACTCAGCCGGCTACGTGGACCAAGGAAAACCTGACAGCTGTATATGATTCTATAAAGAGGTACGGAAAAAAGAAGCACGGATCAATAAACCTACAGGGTAATCAGCTACGGAAAGTTCAGCCTAATCGAGACAAGGAAGAGACACGGTCAGAATAAATCCGGATAGAGCTACGGGCAGATTCAAAGATCACCAATTAATGACTCACACATTACACAACCTTCACGCAACAATTACGGTTACTCTTTGTAACGTCCCATTAATGAAATAATTAGTCATTAATGAGCGATCATTGTGAGAGGTAGACATTATATTAAGAAATTCCCTATATAAGGGAAGAAATATAACTTGTAAAGGGCATCTGATCTACGGATACAATACACTTTACTTTTCTGAGCATCTTATTATCATCATTTACTTATTCTTCTTTACTTAATGTTATTTCTTTGATTATCAGTAACCCGTGTTCATCCTAAAAGTAACTTTGGTCAAAGGATCTAATTCTTTGGTTAAAGAAACTGGTTACGTTACCGGGAATCTGATAATCTTTATTTGCTTTTCAAAGAGATATCCTCTAAACTATGTCGAATCCCAACGACAATAACCAACAGAGAGATAAGATTCATCACCTCTTCCATCCCCAAGAGGTTCAAGGGAACAATCCCAAGAGATATCCAACAACAACAATGATAACAACAACAACGATCAAACAATAGAACAAGATCATGTAAAGAAAATGATTGCAGAGTACGTGAGGGTCAAGCTTTGTAAGAATTTGCAAGGGGATTACCAGCGACATCACCTGCATCACTGACACCACCTCCTAATAACATAATTACCGTGGAAAATCCTCAGTCTGGGTTGGTAAACTCATCAAGGGATGACACTCCCAATGAATATCTCAAAACGAGACCAGGTATGACTAATAACCTTGAATTACAAAATTTACTACTAACCTGTGATGACCCAAAAAGGGGTCATCTTATGCACATCGAATTTGGACTGTGTTCCGAGGCCCGAAAGCCTCCATTAATCTCACCTCGATGTGCGTGCATAGCCCGAGCGCGTATCCAGGAAGCCTTTATGTGACAAACTTAATTAAGAGTTAAATTTGTGATAATTAATTTAATAAAATTGACTTTGGTCAACATTTTCCGTAAACGAACCCGGATCCGTGATCCGACAATTCCAGAAGGTCCGTAGGAAAATATGGGACTTGGGCGTATGCCCGGAATCGAATTCCGAGGACCCAAGTCCGAGAAATGAATTTTTAAAGAAAATTGTTTTATGAAAATATTAAAGGCTTATGAAAATGAACCTTGATGTGAAACCTGTGCTGCCGGGCCCGTATTATGATTTCGGAGCCCGGAACAGGTTCAATATGTGTTATATAAGTTATCTGTGAAATTTGGTGTAAAACGGACTTGATTTGATTGGTTTCGGATAAAATGAGGAAAATTGGAGTTAATGAAGTTTTGAGAAATCTCATAGAATTTGAAATTTGGTTTGGAATGTGATTTTATGTTCCCGAGGTCCGATTGAAATTCCGAGACTGGGAATAGTTCCGTTGTGTCAGTTATAACTTGTCTGCAAATTTTGAAGTCATTCCGAGTAGTTTAGGCCGGTTCGGCGCATTGAAGTGAATTCTAGAATTTCNCGGGGTCCCGAGGGGATCGGGTGTGTTTTGGACCCCCGGGAGCTAAGTTAGAAAACCAGAAAATCTGTTGTCTGGTTTCCTTCTCTGCGATGGCAGAAGGTGGGTTGCGATCGCGGAGAAGGATTTTGCTGGGCTGTCGATTTCTCTATGCAATCGCAGCTTCCCCTTTGCGATCGCAGGGGTCTGGGTTCAGCACCTTCGCGATCGCAGCCCGTTTCTTGCGATCGCATTGAGTAGCATCTGGGCCGGGTGAGTTTGTTCTACACGATCGCAGGACCATTGCCGCGATCGCATAGGTCTTGCCAATTGTTCTTCGCGATCGCAGGACCTCTTCCGTGATCGCAGAGGTCAGGCCACTTGGCCTTCGCGATCGCAGGCCTGGTGTCGCGATCGCAATGAAGGTTTTCCTGGGCAGTACTTAAATGTCCAATTACGGGATTCTTCTTCATTATTCAATACCCAACCTCCATTAGAGCTCCTCCAAGCTAGGGAAAGGACTGCCCAAGTTCAAACTCATCAAGGTAAGTGATTCCTAGTCCGTTTTTCATGACTTTTAACATCAAATTCAAATAAAATCCTCTTCCAATTATCTTAAAATTCATAGGAATTGATAGAAAAATGTGGGGTTTTGGGAAAATAGTGAAACTTCATTTTTAGCCAAAAATTCCTAAATAAATTATGTAATTACGATCCTTAGGCTTCGGGTAGTTCATTCCTTCGAAAATTTCCGGAATTTGGCCACGAGAGGGCGGGGTTGGAAATTGAGAATTCTTCAAGAATAGCGATTTTATTGAATAACTAAGATGAGTTATCACATTGTACATGCATTGATGTTATTATATATCTTTTGACTAGTTGCAAGTCCTCGGGTATAGAATTCGGAGTTTCGGGCGCAATTGTGGTCCGAGGGGTAGATTCGACACGAGGTGAGTCTCCTTTCTAACCTTGTAAGAGGGAATCGTCCCCATAGGTGATGTACATGCTATGTTTGACTTGTTTGGGGGCTACGTACGCGCCAAGTGACGAGAGTCCGTACGTAGCGGCTATTATTGTTATGTCCGGGTAGTTAGGCCCACATCATGCCTTGTATGTTTCCTTGCAATGCCTTAAATATGTTTCTTTCTTTTCGTTGAAATGCTCTTATGATTTATTGTAATGCTATATTTCCTACGAAATTATATTTTTGCATCATGTTGTTCTTCTGAGGTCCCTTGAAATGAAATTGTGAAATATAAGGGAGCGGGCCGTACGCCACGACGGATTTTAAATGAAATTGTGAAATATAAGGGAGCGGGCCGTACGCCACGACGGATTTTAAATGAAATTGTGAAATATAAGGGAGCGGGCAGTACGCCAGGGCGGATTTGAAATGAAATTGTGAAATATAAGGGAGCGGACCGTACGCCACGGCGGATTTGAAATGAAATTGTGAAATATAAGGGAGCGGGCCGTACGCCATGGCGGATTTGAAATGAAATTGTGAAATATAATGGAGCGGGCCGTACACCATGGCGGATTTGAAATGAAATTATGAAATATAAGGGAGCGGGCCGTACGCCACAGCAAATTCAAAATAAAATTGTGAAATATAAGGGAGCGGGCCGTACGCCAGGGCGGATTCAAAGAATTTGTGATTTTTGTTTCATTCGGTGGTCTTACTCTTGAAAGTGCTTTATTGTTTAAGTTCAGTAGCTGTTTGGATTT
>ML265370.1:16722-31561 GCA_005239495.1 Nicotiana undulata
CATGCTGCACTTTCTTTTCTTTTCTGTACTTGACTGTACAGGTTCGGAGGCTGGCACGTCTGACTATCAGGCCGGCGCTAGATATTGATACCGTGGTCATACTTCTCTGTGAGCTGCTTTCTCGGCGACTTCCTAGCACCACCCTGGAGCTCTTTTGTTACATTTCTCTGCTCATTTCATTCAGACGGAGACTCTGTATATATTGTAGTCATTGTATATTCAGTAGTTGCCCATGACACTCGTGACACTAGTTCCTGGCACACACGCGTAGTGTATATTTATATTTTGGGGTTTTGGGATGTATATCTATGTGTGCATTTTATTTCAGCTTGTATCTACTAGGATTTCATTTCCTCTCAAGGCTAGTATCATGTTTGTCGTTATAAATTGGGAATATTTGACTGTTCAACTAGATGGGGAAGGTATCACTTGGTGTAATTATTGTCGGCTTGCCTAACCCCATCGTTGGGCGCCATCACGACTCGATTTGGGATTCTGGTTCGTGACATAACCTTGCAGAAACAGGTGAAGGAAAAAAACAATCGAATCGAGCAAATTCATGGAGTACCACCTGTTATCAAAGGCATCGATGTTGATATATATTCTCAACAACCTTGGAAACCAAGCGCAACACCCTTGCATATACCCAAGAAGTTTAAAATGCATGACGTTCCTAAGTATGATGGAACAACTGAACCACGCGACCATGTTACTACTTTTACCACCGGAGTAAAGGGCAACGACTTAACAAAACAAGAATTGAATCAGTCCTTGTCACGAAATTCGGAAAAACACTTACCAAAGGAGCCCTAACCTGGTATTCTCTTCTCCCTGAAAATTCTATTGATTCTTTTGCTGAGCTTGCAGATTCTTTCATAAAAGCACACTCCGGTGCACAAAGAGTTGAGAAAAGAATGGAGGATATATTTAAAATAAAGCAAAGAGACACGAAATTACTCCGTGAATTTGTAGACAAGTTCCAGCGAGAAAGAATGCAATTACCAGGGTGCTTGACAATTGGGCAGCCATGGCATTCACAAGTAATCTAAATGACAAAAGCTCAGAAGCCACGAGGAGACTCAAAGAAAGTTTGAGAGAATTCCCAGCTACAACGTGGAATGATGTATATAACAGGTACACTACTAAACTTAGAATAGAAGAATATACCATTGCTCGTTCAAAAGATGAAGATAATTCCAGATCCAAACGTTCCGAATTAGACAGGAGATCAAGTAAAAACAGGTACGGTCCTTACTTAGGACCATCGGGACGCGAAACTCGTCCCAGGTTAAAAAACACTAGGTCAGATTATAGACCACCAAGCAGAGATGTGGGCTCATCCTCATCTAGATCCAGAAAGGATCGGGGTGAACGACCTAGAGGTAATGCACGAATTGGGGATCATACCTTTAATGTAAGTACTCCTGAACTTGTTTCAATATTAAGAAATATGGGAGATAAGGTTAAGTGGCCCAAAGAAATGCGTGTTTAACCAAATAATTAGATTCTTTGACCAAAGCTATTTTAAGGATGAACACGAGTTACTGATAATCAAGAAAATGGTACTAAATAAAGAAAAACGAGTAATAGACAATATTGCAGAAATATAGAAAAGCAAAGTAGATTGTATTCCTCGTCCAGATGCCCTTACAAGTTAACTCTACTTCCTTTATAATGAGGTTTCTTAATATAACGTTTGATTCTTGAAATCATCGCTTATTAATGACTAATTATTATATTAATGAGGCGTTACAAAGAGTAATCGTAACCGCTATGTAAAGGTTACATAACGTCTGGGCTATTTATTGGGGATTCCTGAATTTATCCGTAACTTTGTTTGGATTCATTCTGACTGTGTCTTTTCCTTGTCTTTGATTAGAGAGAGTTCCCCGTGGCTGATGAGCTCGAGGGTTTATTGAATCGTGCCTCTTTGTTTCGTACCTCTTCAAAGAATCACATCTAGATGTCGCGTTTTCCTGTGTCTACATAGATGGCTGAGTCGTCAAGAGTCGGTTCACGTGTGAGACTCTTTTTTACCAATACAGATAGTCCCCCCACTTACCATATATTTATCGATTAACATTTGGTAAGTGGATATTCATTTATGGCGGGAATATTTTGCCGCCGCTTTGCCTCGAAACATTGGTTTTTTTTATGAACATAGGCATCGTTTGTCACTTCTATTTAATGCTCATACCACATGTCCTTCTCGGATTAGTTCTGCATTTACTCGACACCTTTTAGGGCTTTTTACGGCTGCGTCAGTCCCGAAGTGACACCTTTAAGTATGACTTTTCATCATTATTTTTTCCATTTTTGACGGTTGTCTTCAAGTATAAATACCATTCTTCCTTTCTTCACTTCACGAAACATTTTATAACTTGTCTCCTTTATTTGTAAAGAATTTTCCATTGCCTTTGTAAACATGTCTTCATCAAATCAGCCCAAAAGAATAATAGATGTGGAAAACTTAACACCCTCTTCTGCTCCAACTAGGAGTCGGAGGGGCGGTGGATTAAGAAGTTTAGGATCCACTCCTTCCAGAGGTTCTTCTTCCTCTCAGATAATTTCTCCTCCTTCCGCTAGGTATTTAGTTTCTCCTAGGGCTAGGTCTTCTCGTTCTGCATCCATAAGTAAAGACGATCATCTTCGTGAACCCAAAGTTGATGAAATTATTCCCGCGGAATTTGTCTTTACTAGAGAAAACCCAGTTCTTGTAGACCAGTCTTCTTCTTTAGACAGTGTTGAGAGGTATCCAACCCTTATTACTGAGGGCCATGTCTCCCTGGTTCGTAGGGAGTGTTCTTGGAGATCTGATTTCCCTGTTTATGTTCCGAATGGTAATCAAAGAATAACGTCTTATAAGACGAGTTATTCTTTTGTTTATACGTATCCTTTTATACTAGGGTTTAGACCTCCCATTGACCCAGTCATAATTGAATTCTATCATTTCTTCAATATTTGTTTGGGACAAGTTGGTCCGCTTGTGTGGCGAGTGGTCGCGTGTCTTAGGAGTTTAGCTTCTTTAGCCTCGGTTCCTTTTAATTTCAACCATCTTATTCATCTTTACTCTCATGTGCTGTTTCGTCAAAGGGTTTTTACTCTGGCTTCTCGAAGTAAGAGAGTGTTGGTAACCCCTGATGACGATAAGGACAAAGGTTGGTACCTCCGATATGTCGCTGTTCCCACTGCTGGTTTAGTGGGTGAAGAGAATATTCCCTTCCCTGAGAAGTGGAATCGTGCACGTAAGTACTTTTTAGTCCGCATTTGTTTTTCTTTTATTTGACTTGAGATGTTTCACTAACATCGTATCTATTTCTTTTTTTTTTATTTAGCAATCATGGGTACTGTTGAGAATGTCTCCGGTATCTGTGACTGGGTAGAAAAATTGTTGTCTGTCGCTCCATTAGAAGAAAGATCTTGGAAGTACTTCGCTGGGAAGTACGGTTGGCATGTAAAGACCCACGGTAAGTGAAATTTTTTTTTACTTCTTTTCTTACTCGAACCTTCTTTTATTTTCACTTAATCTTCTCCTTTTTGATAGGGTTTTCTGCCCATGGGGTGTCTACTTCGTCTGTTCCAAAGATGTCTCTGGACCAAGCCCAAGAGATTATCGTTAATTCGTCTTCCTCGAAGAGGAAGGTTGGTGAGTCACGTTCTGAAAAAGAAGAAAAGGAGGGTGCTTTGGTGCACAGGTCACGGAGAAGGCGGGTGGTTTTGGACGACGAATCTACACCCATGACTTTGCCTCCCGTGTCTATAGTTAGACCCTCAACCTCTGAAAATATTTCACAGTCCCCTGTTCATGATTCTGTTGAGTACTTGTTCCATGAAGGTTTTGATCTTGCTTCTGATGATGTTCGTTTAGCTACCGTTTTTCCCGACTCTTTAAGAGAAGATGTTTCATTGGATCCTCATGTTTCTTCCACTCCTTTAGCTATTACCGTTTTTGCCGTATCTTTACCTGTGGTTTCCTCAATTCTTCAATCTTCCGTGCCTGCTATTTTGCCCGTGACTTCTTCAGTTCCCCAACCCTCCGTGCCTGCTGCTGTCTCATCTGTGCCTGCTTCCGTGCCTTCCATTAGGGAAGTAGGGTCTTCCAGCAGGGAGATGCGGAGGGTGATGATAGAGGTTCCAGCTGAGGGAATTTTTTTCAAGAAAATGGTCGAGCCTGAGGTGTGGCTCAAACCTTTGATAGGTCCCACGGAGAAAACTAAGCTAGCCAGCCACACAACTCTTACATGGGCTAATGCAGTGGTGCATACCTCCTTGAAGGTATGGTGTAATTTATTTTTCTTCGGCATATGAATTTTTCTAAATAGTTTACCATATCTAATTGATTTGTTTCTTGTAGATAAATCTTATTGGTATAGAGCTTATGAAGAGAATCTCGAATTTAGATCAGGAAACAAGAGAATTGCAGGCTGATTTTGGTAATCTAAAGGCACAATATGATAGCTTAAGAATTGATATGGACGCCTTAGAGGAAGAGAGGAATACCTTGAAAAAACAACTGAGGATTACGACAAAGGAACTGGCGGTGGAGAAGGATTCTTCAAACCAGGCTGATAAGGACAAGTGTATCCTAGAATCCTCATTTGCTGAACAACTGTCTCAAGCCTCGGAGGAGATTAGGAACTTGAAGGATTTGTTAGGGCAGAAGGAGGAATATTCTTGAGAGCTCGTACAATCACTCTCCCGGACCCAAGAAGAACTGCGTCATGCATTAGATAGGGTCCAAATTTTGGAGGAGTCGATCGTACCTTTGAAAGTTGCCTACGAAGCTGCTGAAGCGGAGAAGGATGGGTTGAAGGCCGAGCTTCAAGTTTGGGAAAAAGACTATAACGATCTTGAATAAGTGGCGATTGTTGATGTAAGCTGGGCGTATATGAATTCTCGCCTTGATACATTGACAGAAATGAGTCAAGAAGGTTTCGACCTCAGCGCTGCAGTAGCTAAAACCAAAGAGGCTATGGAGAAGACTCAACAAGGTCTTAATATTTCTCCATTTGATGGTGAAACTTCTTCCGCTCGTGTTTCTTCGCCCCAAGTTTCTCCCGTTCTTCCTATCAGTGAAGAAGTCATCCCTCCTCCACAAGAAGATTAAAGTATTGGTTCTCGTTTTTTTTATTGGATTGGTGGTTACCCCTAGCTCCATCGGGGGTAAATTTGGATCTTTAAAGTCCCCAACTGACAACTTACGGGCACAAAAAATGTAATTATTATATGCGACTAAGTACTAGTTAGTACTTAGTTCTTACTTAGCCGCTCTTTTTGATATGAATGCACATTATGACTTTTCAATTTCGAGCTTTTGTTTTACTCTTAAGTCTTTTGCATGTCTTGCTTTTTGAGGTTTTTAGTTTTACCTCTAAACTTTTGCATGAAAATGCTAAAATCACTCGAACCTTTTTATAGTAGGCACGGTGTTTGTACAAAATATAAGCCTTTGTTTATGATAGGCGTTATTTATGAGATATGGCCCTTTTTGATTGATGTTTAATGAAGAAGACGTCTCAATTTCATAGTAATGCAATAGAGTGATAGGAATTTTTCACATGTTTAGAAATGCTTCTAAGGGAAGTTTTTTGTTTGAACTTCCACGACATTTTACATGTGTTTACGATTATCGTCTAAGACTCATGTTGCAACTGTTTTTATTTAACAGATTTGATATACACTTGTATTTCGTAACTGTTTTTCATAGGTAACAGCTTTTTCGAGTTAATACAAAGAAGCAACTGTTTTTCATTAGTAACAGTTTTTATAAAAATAGGGGTTTTTACCCGCGACTGTTTTTGTTGGAAACAGTTTTCTAATAAGTATGAGGGAAATGCTTTCTTATCCGTAACTGTTTTATTTGATAACAATTTTCTGAACAAATACAAGGATTTTGATCTTTCATCCATAACTGTTTTATTTGATAACCTTTTTCTATATGAGTACAAAGATGTCGTAACTGTTTTTAACCATAACAGTTTTTGAATGAGTACACTGATGATGATCTTTTACCCCTAAATGTTTTTGTTACAACAGTTTTGAATAAGTATATAAAGATGTACATTTCTTCCTCGTAGCTAATACTCTACCTTTTAACCTGACCATGGTTTGAAGGTTTTTGAATTTCAGGCTTTATACTGGAGTCTTATGTCGGAGTCTTCATTTCTTTCAATTTTGCTCGTCTTACTTGACTTGCTGGGTAAACGGATCTTCAGGCTCGAGCTTTGAATTTCAATAGTCTTCTTTGCTTCGTCTTAGCCTTCCATATTGTATAGTCCCCCAAGTGTTTGACCTTTGAAGAATGAAATATCAAGCACTTGATTATTCCTTCTTTATAGTCCTTTCCCTGAAAAGGAAAAACGTGCGGGACTCGAAGGTATATAGTTTTTTAGATGATGACTGCTTAACCCTTTAAAACGTCCATCAGAAAGTGTAACCCTAGACCGGGAATTATGTTATTTCCTCGCGTCTTTGCAGGTCTAATATCATCATCTGGTGATGGCTTAGCTTTATGCCTATCATCTAAACAAGTTAGCAAAATTTTAGATGTTGAAAATAAAATCAAACGTGTGATACCTGACCGGGGATACTTATTTTCCTTAGAAGTAGTACTTCTTCAAGTGGATGGCGTTCCAGCTTGTTGGTAGAACTCTACCGTCCATGGCTTCCAACTCATAGGCACCTTTCCCAACTATGCCTCGGACTTTATAGGGTCCTTCCCAATTTGGATTTAGCTTTCCTGCACCTGCCTCTTTTGTTTATTGAAAGACCTTTTTAAGTACGAAGTCCCCAATCTTGAAGTATTTGAGAAGAGATTTACGGTTGTAGTATCGCTCTATGATTTGCTTTTGAGCTGCCATCTGTATTAGTGCTGCCTCCCTTCGTGGTTCGAGCAGGTCTAGATTAGTTTTTAGTTCATCATTATTTATTTCTTCCGTAGCTGTTATAACCCTTATGCTTGGTTCGCCGATTTCCACGGGTATTAACGCTTATGAGCCACAAACAAGTGCGAAGGGTGTTTCTCCCGTAGCCGTTTTTAATGTTGTTCTGTATGCCCATAATACCGCTGGTAATTCATCAGGCCAATTCCCTTTGGATTTATATAACCGCTTCTTTATATTGTTGATGATAATTTTATTTGTTGACTCAGCTTGTCCATTAGCCACGGGATGATATGGCGTCGAGGTAATCCGTTTAATTTGCCAGCTTTCAAAGAATTCTGTGATTTGAGAGACTATAAATTGTGGGGCATTATCACACACGATCTCCTTCGGTATCCCAAAATGGCATATTATGTTTCTCCATAAGAAGCTTTTAACTTCCTTTTCCCGCACCTGTATGAATGCTTCTGCTTTTGCCCATTTTGTGAAATAATCGGTAAGTATGAGCAAAAATGGCACCTGTCCTTTGGCTGGGGGAAGAGGTCCCACTATATCCATTCCCCATTTCATGAAGGTCCATGGTGATATGATTGGATGTAACAGTTCTGCTGGTCTATGCATATTAGTGGCGAACCTCTGGCACCTATCACATTTGGATACGAAGTTTTCGGCATCCTCTTCCATCTTAGGCCAATAATACCTGGCTCTAATTAGGGTTTTTACCAAGGATCTTGCTCCTGAATGATTTCCACAGTGTCCTTCATGGACTTCTCTTATCATGAACTCCGTTTGACTAGGTCCGAGGCATTTAGCTAGGGGACCTCCAAACATTTTACGATATAATGAATTGCGAATGATACAGTATCGTGCAGCTTTGCGGCGAAGTGCTTGGGCTGCTTTCTTGTCTTCAGGTACGGTACCATTCTGCAAAAAATTGAGAATTTTGTTTCTCCAATCCCAAGTTAAATTGTTGAATGTTACCTCGTTTCTGTCTTGGTCGATTGCTGAATGGAAGAGATGGACGACAATTGTGTTGTCTTTATTTGTTACTTCTGTAACTGCTGCGAGGTTTGCTAATGCGTCTGCTTCTGCATTTTCTTCTCTAGGTATTTGTATTACCTTCCATGTTTTGAACTTTCTTACAAGTTCTCGCGCCTTTTCTAGATATTGTTGCATCCGAGTTTCTCGAGCGATGTAAGTCCCTTGCATTTGATTTACCAGCAATTGGGAATCGCTATTGATTACGATCTGCTCAATTGATAGTTCTCGTGCCAGTTCTAGGCCTGTAATGACAACTTCTTACTCTGCTTCATTATTAGTTATAGGATAACATTTAATAGCTTGTCATGTCTTTTCACTCGTGGGTGATATTAAGACTATGCCTAGACTGGCATATTTTATATTGGAAAAGCTATCCGTAAATAGGGTCCATAGACCTGGATTAACTCCGTTACAGAGTTGTAACTCTTTTTCTACCTCAGGGGTAATATTGTTGCTAAAGTCAGCAACAAAATCAGCTAATATTTGAGACTTAATTGTTGTTCTAGGCTGATATATTATTTCATGCTCGATTAATTCTATGCCCCATTTGGCTAACCTTCCTGACAGTTCTTGCTTATGTAAGATATTCCTTAAAGGAAATGAAGTCACGACAGTGATTGGATGACATTGAAAATAAGGACGTAATTTTCTTGATACCTAGTTTCAGTATCTAGCGAAGTTTTACTTACATAATAGATAGGTGATTGCTTACCTTTTTCTTCTCTTACCAGTACCGCACTTACAACAATTTCTGAAACAGCCAGGTAGATGTACAATCTTTCCCCTTCTTTTGGCTTTGACAGTAACAGTGGTTTTGATAGATAAATCTTCAGATTCTTGAGGGCTTGTTGACATTCTTCAGTCCATTCAAACTGATTCTGCTTTTTAAGAACTGAAAAGAATTTAAAACTTTTTTCGGAAGATTTATAAATAAATCTTCCCAAAGCTGTTATTCTCCCTGTTAGTCTTTGAACTTCTTTTTTATTTGTCAAAATATCAAGTATTTCTTCTATAGCTTTAATTTGAGCGGGATTTACCTCTATTCCTCTGTTCGATACAAGGAAACCCAAAAATTTATCTGATTGTACTCCAAAAGCGCATTTTTCTGGATTTAACTTCATATTATAGCTGCGTAAAATATCAAAAGTAGTAGAGAGATGCTGGAAATGGTCTTCCGCTTGTGTTGATTTTACCAACATATCATCAATATAAACTTCCATCGTTTTTCCTAGATGTTCTTGGAACATTTTAGTCACTAACCTTTGATAGGTGGCTCAAGCATTTTTCAAGCCAAAAGGCATAACATTATAACAGTAAGTCCCCCTGTTCGTAATGAAGGAAGTTTTTTCCTCATATGAGGGATCCATTTTAATATGATTATAACCAGAATATGCATCTAAAAAGCTTAATAACTCATGACCTGCAGTGACATCAATCATGTGATCTATATGTGGCAATGTAAATGAATCTTTGGGGCATGCTTTATTTAAATCAGTATAATCTACACATACCCTCCATTTGCCATTCTTTTTAGGTACCACCACAGTGTTAGCTAACCAGTTAGGGTACTTTACCTCCCGTATTGAACCAATTTTCAAGAGTTTTTGAACTTCTTCGTCAATCACTTGGTTCTTGAATGGTCCTTGTTTTGTTTCCTGTTTAACAGGTACGGTGGATGGATCTTCATTTAATTTGTGAGTCTTCACCTCTGGTGGAATACCTGTCATATCTGAATGGGACCATGCAAAACAGTCTGCATTAGCCTTTAAATAATCCGGTGTAGAGTCCACATCTATATGGTTTGGCGCATCTTCCATGATGACTGAATCCTCCTTCACACGGGTGTCTCTTTGTCACGACCCGAAATCCCACCTTCGGGCCATGACTGCGTCTAACGTTGAACCCGCTAGACAAGCCAACGTTTGAAGTAAATAAAACTCATTAACACAAAATATGAACAAGATAACTAAGGCTTCGATGGCCCCCATATGAAACTTAACAAAATAACCAAAATATAACATAGTACTTTTCGAAATAAAACCCATAAACAAATCCCAGAACTGGTGTCACATACTCACGGACTATCTAAGAGATTACTACAAACAAAAGGTCTGAAATAAATACATAAGACTGTCTTTGAAATACAAAGTAAGACAGAGCTGAAAGTGGAAAGTAGAAGGTGACGTCAAGGCCCACGAACGTCTGCGGGTCTACCTCGAGTCTCCTGCGTGACTGAATGAGATGCTCAGATTGTCAGTGATCTCCGGGTCCGGCTGCGTAGTCTGCACAACATAAAGAAGCGCATGTGTAGCATCAGTACAACCGACCCCATGTACTGAGTAAGTGTCGAGCCTAACCTCGGCGAAGTAGTGACGAGGCTAGGACCAACACAACATATGTACCTGTGCAATTTTATATAATAGCAGGAAAAATGGCAACAGAAATAAGCAAGTAAGACAGATACGGGGAGAACATGCTGGGGAGATAGGGTAACAGTACGCTAGCACACCGGTACAAGGTGATAAATGAAACGTAAAGACAAGGCAGAAATATAGCTTCTCAAACATATAATGAACAGGAAAGGCACGGCATGTCCCCTCGTGCATAACCTCACAGTCACTCGGCACGGAATGTCCCCTCGTGCATATAATATAACACTCGACACGGAATGTCCCTTCGTGCATATATAATAACACTCGACACGGAATGTCCCCTCGTGCATGTATAATATAATAACACTCAGTCAACACGGCATGTCCCCTCGTGCGACGAATAATGAAATCCAAAGGCAACAATAATATGAAAGTCAACAATACGAAGTCTCAAGTGCATGGAAATATTCAATACAATTCTATTGTTCCGGCAAGGAGAAATCATCATTTACAACATCAACAAATGCCCGACAAGGGTCTCAGCTATAACCAACCTCGCATCAGTAATACAATTTCAACAGTGTAAGCCTCAACTGGAACAAATAACTCAATAACTCTCCACGTCATGAAACAACATCAAGTATCACTTTTAATTCATAATTTACTCATAGTGCGGGGAATATTAAGAACATAGCAAATTTCATCACAATTGACTCACGGGCATACTTGACCGCAACGCATAGGCACTCGTCACCACGCCTATACGTTGGACATGAGTTGCACATAGCAAATAAGACTCTATACCTAATCCCTCAAGCTGAGGTTAAGCCAAACACTTACCTCGGCTCCAAAAATTGCAAGTCAAGCCTCGATCACAGCCTTTCCTTTAGAATCCGACTCCGGAACGGTATTATCTAGACATAATCAACCCAAGTATATCAATAATGGCTCAATAAATCAAACCCATAGCCTAATTATTTATTTCAAAGCATTCTTCCTAAGATTCCGAAATTTGACCCCGGGCCCGCTTGGTCCAAACACGAGGCTCGGACCAAAACCCGATCACCCATAACCCCACGAGTTAGAATATATGATTTGTTTAAAGATTCGGCCCCAAATTGAGGTCGAATCACCCAAAAATTCTCAAAAACCCAACTCTACATAAAATCCCTAATTCCTACTTTGATTCCATGTTTTTAGGCCTAGAATCTAGTGATTAGTTGAATAAATTAAGAGAAACGAGGCTAAGAGCACTTACCTATGGAGTTATGGAGGTTGGGGAGCTTGATTCTCGGTTATGGAGGCTTGGGGAAGAAAGGAGAAGTGGAAAATGGGAAGAATCCCGTATAAGGTTCTGTTTTGGTATATAAAAAAATCACTGGACGAGTTTGTGCTCTGCGATCGCAGAAGAACAANTGGAGGTTGGGGAGCTTGATTCTCGGTTATGGAGGCTTGGGGAAGAAAGGAGAAGTGGAAAATGGGAAGAATCCCGTATAAGGTTCTGTTTTGGTATATAAAAAAATCACTAGACGAGTTTGTGCTCTGCGACCGCAGAAGAACAATTGCGATCGCAGAGGAGGACCAGATGATACTCTACGCGATCGCAGGAAGACATACGCGATCGTAGAACCTAAGGCCCCCACCCTGTGCGATCGCAGCACCCCCCACGCGAACGCACTAACAAAATTACCCCAGACCCCTGACTAAACTAATACCCTATGCGATCGCGGGGCTGGCATAGCGATCGCATAGAGCACCTGGGACCCCTACCAATCTAATGCTGTGCGATCGCGGAGATGTATATGCGATCGGACTGAAGAAGAGGCCTGACACCAGAAAACTAACAAAAACCAGATTTTTCCTAAGTTTTCTCACCCCGTTAGCTACCCAAAACTCACTCGAGCCCTCGGGGCTCAACACCAACAACACACACAACTCCTAAAACATCCTACGGACTCATTCACGCTTTTAAATCATCAAAAACATCGAATCAAACCCCAAAACCAAATTAATCAAACTTAAGAACTTTGAAATTCTAGAATTCACTCCAACGCGCCGAACCGGCCTAAACCACTCGGAATGACTTCAAATTTTGCAGATAAGTTATAAATGACACAACGGAACTATTCCCGGTCTCGGAATTTCATTCGGACCTCGGGAACATAAAATCACCTCTCAAGCCAAATTTCAAATTCTTTAGAAACCCCACAAGTTCATTAACTCCATTTTTCCTCATTTGGATCCGAAACCAATCAAATCAAGCCCGTTTTACACCAAATTCCACAGATAGGACAAATAACATATAACAAACCTGTTCCGGGCTCCGGAACCGCAATACGGGCCCGGTAACACGGTTTTCACATAATTATTCATTTTCAAAAGCCTTTATAATTTTCAAAAAATAATTTTCTTTAAAAATTCATTTCTCGGGCTAGGGACCTCGGAATTCGATTTCGGGCATACGCCCAAGTCCCATATTTTCCTACGGACCCTCCGGGACCGTTACATCACGGGTCCGGATCCATTTACCATAAATGTTGACAAAGTCAACTTTATTCAATTATTCAATGCAAAATCCCATTTTTATCAAATTTTCACATGGAAGTTTCCCGGCTACTTGCCCGGGCTGCGCACACATATCGAGGTGAGATTAACAGAGGCTTTCGAGGCCTCGGAACACATATTTAGCTGGAATTACTTAGGATGACCTTTTGGGTCATCACAATCTCCACCTCTAAAACAAACATTCGTCCTCGAACGGATATAGTAAAGTACCTGAGTCTGGGAAAAGATGGGGGTAACGACTCCTCATGTCGGACTCAGACTCCCAAGTAGCTGCCTCGGCAGAATGATCCCTCCACTGAACACAGACCGAAGGATAACTCTTCGACCTCAACTGGCGAACCTGCCTATCTAATATGGCTACTGGCTCCTCCTCATAAGTCAGATCCTTGTCCAATTGGACACCGCTGAAATCAAGAACATGAGATGGATCTGCAATATACTTCCGGAGCATGGATACATGAAACACGGGATGCACTGCGGATAAATGCGGTGGCAAGGCAAGTCTGTAGGCCACCTCTCCTACCTTATCTAAAATCTCAAATGGACCTATGTACCTAGGGCTCAACTTTCCCCTCTTTCCGAATCTCATCACGCCCTTCATAGGCGATACTCGAAGGAATACCTGGTCTCCTACCATAAAAGCCAAATCTCGAACCCTACGATCTGCATAGCTCTTTTTCCTGGACTGAGCTGTACGAAGCCTATCCTGAATAATCTTCACCTTATCCAAGGCTTCCTGGACTAACTCAAAACCCAGTAATCTAGCCTCTCCGGGCTCCAACCACCCGACTAGAGACCGACATCGCCTACCATACAACGCCTCATACAGAGCCATCTGAATGCTCGACTGGTAACTGTTGTTGTAGGCAAACTCTGCTAACGGCAAGAACTGGTTCCACGAACCACCAAAATCAATAACACATGCCCGCAACATATCCTCCAAAATCTGAATGGTGCGCTCGAACTGTCCGTCCGTCTGAAGATGAAATGCTGTGCTCAACTCTACGTGAATGCCCAACTCTCTCTGAAATACTCTCTAGAAATGGGAGGTAAACTGAGTACCTCGGTCTGATATGATAGATAAGGGCACACCGTGCAATCTGACAATCTCTCGAATATAGACATGAGCCAACTTCTTTGCTGAAGATGAAACCGCCACCGGAATGAAATGTGCTGATTTGGTCAGCCTATCTACCACAACCCATACTGCATCAACCATCCTCGGAGTCCGTGGGAGTCCAACTACAAAATCCATCGTGATACGCTCCCACTTCCACTCGGGAAGCTGAATCTGCTGCATCAAACCACCGGGTCTCTGGTGCTCATATTTAACCTGCTGACAATTCAAGCACCGAGCCACATAAGCCACGATATCCTTCTTCATTCTACGCCACCAATAATGCTGCCGCAAGTCCTGGTAAGTCTTCGCGGCGCCCGGATGAATGGAATATCGGGAACTATGGGCTTCCTGCAATATTAACTCACGAATTCCATCAACATCAGGAACACATATACGACCCTGCAATCTCAAAACTCCCTCAGCATCGACTGTGACCTGCTTGGAACGTCCGTGCCGAACCGCATCCCTAAGAGCACACAAATGACAATCCTCATACTGCTTGGCGCGAATGCGATCATACAATGAAGAACGAGCGACGGTATGGGCCACAACACTGCCACCCTCAGAAACCTCCAATCTGACAAATCGATTGGCTAACGCCTGAACATCCAAAGCCAAAGGTCGCTCTCCCACTGATAGATAAGCCAAACTACCCATGCTAACTGACTTCCGGCTCAAGGCATCGGCCACCACGTTGGCCTTTCCTGGATGATAGAGGATAGTAATATCATAATCTTTCAGCAACTCTAACCACCTCCTCTGCCTATATTCAACTCCTTTTGCCTAAACAAATGTTTCAAACTCTTGTGATCAGTGAATACCTCACACGGTACCCTATACAAATAGTGCCTCCAAATCTT
>ML265372.1:0-28649 GCA_005239495.1 Nicotiana undulata
TGGTGAGTTCACACTTGGTGAACATGTTAGAGATTGCATGCATGAAATACCCTAAGCCCTTTAGACTCCAATGGTTGAATGATAGTGGTGAACTAAAAGTCAACAAACAATGCATGATTTCCTTCAATGTTGGTAGGTATGTGGATGATGTTCTTTGTGATGTGGTCCCTATGCAAGCTTGTCACATCTTGTTAGGTCGTCCGTGGCAATATGATAAGAATATTTTTCATGATGGAAGAAAGAATAGATATTCTCTTGAGCTTAATGGAAAGAAGTATACTCTTGCACCTTTAAGTCCTTCTCAAGTATTTGAGGATCAAAAGAGATTGAGGGAAGCAATGGGAAAACAAAGGGGAGAAAAAAAAAATTAGCTTGAGGGAAAAGAAAAGAAAGAAGGCCAACAGCTAAAAAAAGAGAGAGAGAGATGGCCAAGAGAGAGATAGAGAGGGCAGCAACTTGAGCAAAATGGTAAAAGAAGGTTTGAGTGATGAAAAGGAAAGTTTTGGTGAGCGGAAAGAGGCAAAGGAAAAGAAAAAGGAGAGTTTGTACATAAAATCCAAAGAGTGTTTGAATGCAAGAAAAGAGGGGCTACCCATTATACTACTTACTTACAAAGAAGTTTTGATTAATTCTGAGTTACTAACTTCTTCTTTGCCAAGTAGTGTTTCTTCTCTTTTGCAGGATTTTGATGATATCTTCCCTGAGGATATCCCTAAAGGTCTACCACCTTTACGTGGCATTGAGCACCAAATTGACTTTGTGCTTGGAGCACAAATTCCAAATAGGCCTGCTTATAGAAGTAATCCAGAAGAGACAAAAGAGCTTCAAAGGCAAGTTGAGGAGTTACTTGAGAAAGGTTTTGTGAGAGAGAGCATGAGCCCTTTCTCTGTTCCCATCCTATTGGTACCCAAAAAGGATGGAACTTGGAGGATGTGCGTGGATTGTAGAGAAATCAACAAGATAACGGTAAAGTATCGCCATCCTATCCCTCGTCTTGATGATATGTTGGATCAATTGCATGGATCCAAAATATTTTCTAAAATTGATCTAAAAAGTGGTTACCATCAGATTCGAATGAATCCTGGAGATGAATGAAAAACTGCTTTTAAGACCAAATATGGGCTTTATGAGTGGTTAGTTATGCCTTTTGGCTTGACTAATGCACCCAACACTTTCATGAGATTGATGAATCATGTTTTTAAGGATTTTCATGGGAAATTTTTGGTGGTTTATTTTGATGACATCTTGATTTATTCTAAAAATCTAGATGAGTATGTGGAACACTTAAAACAAGTTTTTGAAGTTCTTAGAAAGCAATATTTGTTTGCTAATCTTAAGAAGTGTACTTTTTGTGTGGATCGTGTGGTGTTCATGGGTTCTGTAGTTAGTTCTAAGGGAGTTGAAGTTGATGAAGAGAAAATCAAGGCAATCAAAGAATGGCCTAAACCTAATAGTGTAACTGAAGTTAGGAGTTTTCATGGGCTTGCTAGTTTTTATAGGAAATTTGTTAGAGATTTTAGCAACATTGTTGCTCCTTTAACTGAAGTCATTAAGAAAGATAAGGTTTTTTCATGGGGAAAAGAACAAGATGATGCTTTTAACTTGTTGAAAGAAAAATTATGTCCGGCTCCTCTTTTGCAGTTACCTGATTTTTCTAAGTCTTTTGAGGTTGAATGTGATGCCTCTGGAAAAGGAATAGGTGTTGTTTTGATGCAAGACTCAAAGCCCATTGCATACTTTAGTGAAAAGCTGAGTGCAACTACATTGAACTACTCAACTTATGACAAAGAGTTATATGCTTTGGTAAGGGTTTTAGCTACATGGCAACATTATTTGTGGCCAAGAGAGTTTATGGTGAAAACTGATCATGAATCCTTGAGATATTTGAAGAGCCAAGGTAAGCTTAATCGTCGCCATGAAAATGGGTTGAATTCATTGAAACATTCCCATATGTGATTGCGTACAAGCAAGGAAAAGAGAATGTGGTTGTTGATACACTTTCAAGAAGGTATGTCTTGGTTTCTTCTCTTACTTTTAAATTGATGGGTTTTGATCTAATCAAGGGACTTTATTCTAATGATTCTGATTTTGGCAAGGCTTTTGCATAATGTAAGTTGGGTCCTTATGAGAGATTCAATCTTCAAGATGGGTTCCTTTTTAAAGAAAATAAATTGTGTATTCCTAATTGCTCTTTGCGTGAATTGTTTGTTAAGGAAGCACATTGTGGTGGAATCATGGGACACTTTGGAGTGCAAAAAACTTTGGATATACTTGCTAAACATTTTTTTTGGCCAGGCATGCGAAAGGATGTCGAAAAAGTGTGCTTTCAATGTCTTGCATGTAAACAAGCCAAATCAAAAGTGTTACCACATGGTCTTTATACTCCTTTACCTGTCCCTACTTCTCCTTGGATTGATATTTCTATGTATTTTGTGTTAGGACTTCCTAGAACTAAGTATGGTAAGGATAGTATATTTGTGGTGGTAGATAGATTTTCAAAAATGGCTCATTTTATTCCATGCTTGAAGACTAATGATGCATTACATGTGGCTGATTTATTTGTGAAGGAAGTGGTTAAATTACATGGCATACCTAAAACTATCATTAGTGATAGGGATGCTAAATTTTTAAGTCACTTTTGGAGAGTTCTTTGGGCAAAGTTGGGAACTAAATTACTATTTTCTACATCTTGTCACCCACAAACTGATGGACAAACTGAAATAGTTAATAGGACCTTAGGGAATATGTTGAGAGCTGTTTTAAAAGGAAAATTAACTTCTTGGGAAGAACATTTGCCCATGGTAGAGTTTGCCTATAACAGAACTATCCACTCTTCTACTGGTAAGTCTCCTTTTGAAGTTGTTTATGGATTTAATCCTCTTACTCCCCTTGATTTGTTGCCTTTGCCTACTAATGACATTGTTAATCTTGATGGTAGGAATAAGGCTGAAATGATGAAGAAGATTCATGAACATACAAGGCTTGCAATTGAACGGAAGAATGAACAAACTGCCTTACGAAGAAATAAGGGGCGAAAATCTATTATTTTAACGCCTGGAGATTTAGTTTGGGTGAATTTTAGGAAGGAAAGATTTCCTTCCAAACGAAGATCCAAATTAGATCCAAGAGGAGATGGGACATTTGAATTCCTTGAAAGGACTGGAGACAATGCTTATAAACTTCACATTCCTAGTGAATATCAAGTTAGTGCTACCTTCAATGTTTCTGATCTTTCCTTGTTTGATGCAGGTTCGAATTCGAGGACGAATTCTCTTCAACAAGAGGGGAATTATAACATCCATGGCAGCTCAAAATCATTAAAGGAGAATGATGAAGCTCTGAAAGCTCCAAGAAGACCCATGACAAGGTCTCAAACAAAGAAATTTCAAGACAAGCTTAATGGGCTTCAATTGGCAATTAAAAAGTGTCTTATGATAGAAGAAGAGCTCCAGCACAAGGAGAATCTTTGGGCCAAGTATTAACACTATTTAGAGGCCCAAATTAAAGTCCAAGAGGAGATGGAATGAGGCCCAAATATGCCCCAAAAAGGAAGAATTTTCAACAGCCCAAAAAATAGTTTCTAGAATATATATTTAATAGTTGTTTTAATCTATGTGGACTTGCATTGGTCTATGTGTATGTTGACTACATTGGTCTTAGTGTGGGTAGTATTCTATGCTTCTAGGGAATATGATTCTCATTTATTGAAGTCTTGACTAGCTCCTTCTTTACTACTATATAAAGGGGTGCTTGTCTTTCATTGTAAGGCAGAATATTGAAGATTAATATTATTATTGTGAGTTCTTTTGAACCTTTGTGAACTTTACTTTGAGATTTATCTTGCAACCCTAACTAGTTCATAGTTTAAGGAAGTAAGATAATTTTCTTTCTTGTGATATCTTTAGTTTCTTTTGATATTCTTCGAAGGCGACTAGTTTCTTATACTAGTTGTTGTCGTAAGTTATTCAAACTAGAAGTCAAGATCCGAATCTAATTCTTGATTAGTTTATCTCTAGTGAAGGCAATTGGTTTATAACCAACTTGCTGTCATTAGGATCTGTCAAATTCTAGATTAACACAATTTCGGGGTTCTTGGATTTTTCCTTGAATGTCTACATATCTAGTTTATTTTCTTAGTTTCTCAATTCCATTGCATTTCTTTACTGCTTCTGCATTTCTTCTACTTATTTTCTTTAAGTTCTTGGATCTACCAACCGTTGTGTTATCACAAAGTGTGCGAGGGATGGGCAGTTTTTCTCTTTCATTTCCCGACTTCTCAATACTTTCCAAGTCACAATGAAGGGACTAGATAGACTAGGACTGGAACGCCAACCAACGTCCAAAATCTGTAACTTTCTCCAATTATGTAACTAGATCAACAAGGTCAAAGTAATAAGAAACTTACGTTTATCAGAAGGTTAAGTTCGACCTAGCTCGAACAACACCTTTCGTCTCTCCACCGCATTTTATTAAAAGGTTAAGTTCGAACAACACCTATAGGCCCTCGACCTTGATTTAATAAAAAATTAAGTTTGACCAAGTTCGAACAACACCTATCGGCCTTCGACCACGATTTAATAAAAGGTTAAGTTCGGCCCAGTTCGAATAATACTTTTCTTCCCTCGACCACATTTTAATAAAATGTTAAGTTCGACCAAGTTTGAACAACACCTGTTATTCCTCGGCCGCGATTTGATAAAAGGTTACGTTCGACCAAGTTCGAACAACACTTAACGGCCCTCGGTCGCAATTTAATAAAAGGTTAAGTTCGACCCAGCTCAAACAACACTTTTCGGGCATCGACCGCATTTCAATAAAAGGTTAAGTTCGACCAAGTTCGAACAACACCTATTGGCCCTCGACCATGATTTAATAAAAGGTTACGTTCTATGAAGTATAAACAACACCTATTGTCCCTCGTCCATGATTTAATAAAAGGTTAAGTTCGACCCAGCTCGAACAACACTTTTCGGCCCTCGGCCGCATTTTAATAAAAGGTTAAGTTCGACCCAATTCAAACAACACATATCGGCCCCGCGTCCGTGATTTAGTAAAAGGTTAAGTTCGAAAAACACCCATCGGCCCTTGATCGTGATTTAATAAAAGGTTAAGCGACCCAGCTCGAACAACATCTTTCGGCCCTCGGCCGCATTCTAATAAAAAGGTTAAGTTTGACTGAGTTCAAAAATACACCTATCGGCCCTCGACCGCGAGTTAATAAAAGTTTAAGATCGACCGCGTTCTCTAACACCTACCGGCCCTCGGCCACTACTTGGCAAAAGACCAAATTAACTAAGTTCAAACAACACCAATCAACCAAAATCTAAATAAAGAGACACGAACTATATAAACAAAGGGCGCATACGACCTATAAATATTCGTCAACAAGGCTACGACCAACTAGAAGACAATGACATTAGATAAAGCAGAAATCATAACAAGCAAACAAAAAAAACAATGTACACAAGTGCGAAAACAAGTAACATGTATGGAAGAAGGCATAGAAAACAACTTAAACATTCATATACAAATAAAGAGTTCATTACAAGGGATCTTAAAGACGCTGGCAAAAATACATAAAAAATTCTAAGATAAAGACTATTGGCCTTCGCCATCACGAACCTCTGCGACCTCACCACCTCGTCCCCCAACATCATCGCCACCATCGCCCTAAGGATAAGCGGTATCATACCAGATATCATCCTCAAGGGTAGCCTCAAGAACTGAGCACGTTGCATGCAAGTCCCGAAACACATCTAACCGGGCATCTGCATGGATCCATTCTTCGTATAACTCCCGAGGTACACTAGGAAAATTAAAAGTGTTGGAAGAGTCTAGTCGCGCAAGTAGTTGAGCCTTCTCGTCCTTTATAGCGGTCACTCGATCATGAAGGACGGAGTTGTCTTTCTCCAACTCCACGATCCTCTCCTCAAGTCGGTCTTCCTTATCTCTCGCCATCAATTGATCATTTTCCCGCTCGGCTCGAAGAGTCTTAATCGCCAACTCGAACATCTCTGCCTTCCTCCGAGCGTCCAAACGAGAGGACTCTGCTTTCTCAAGTTCCTCTAGTTTCTCAAAAATCTCGCCGCTAAGGGCCTCCAACTGAAACTGGTACTCTTCAAGTTGCCCTCCCAATTCAACCACTTGAGCTTGAAGATCACTGAATTGGGCCTCTACTCCTCTGCTAACCTCGAGCTCCTCGTCGTTACTTCTCAATGTCCCCTCAAGGACACTACACTTCTCTATGTCCTGCACCAGCTCCTCGTCCCCCTTCTTTAGATCTTCCCTCAGGGCCCCTATATCGCCGCCTTACGAAACTGACTGCGGAGATCCCGATACTTGATGCGGTACTCAAGGTATTTATATTTTATCTTCACGAAGATCTCTTTACTCATTTTCTCCCTCCAGGCGCTCTCAATTTCTAAAATCACTATGTGCACGCACAAAAATAAGAGAAAAAGGTTAGAACTTTGAATACTCTAAAAAATAGGAAAAACTTCGTGTAACAAACACTCATCCTAACGGCAAGGCCAATAATGCTCCTCGACAAGGTACCGTAATTTTTCTCATTAAGGGTCTTACCCTCAACAGCGGAACACAGAGGACCGATGGCAGGGACCACCTCCTTAGTGTCCACCAATAGTCACGATCTATAGGGATATGATAGTCCTCGAACCCCTCTCTAACCTCACCTCAAGCTGGGTAAGCCCCTCTTCAATCATTCTCAAGTTGTGCGCATCGATGTCAGAACCTGACTCGTCGCCCTCCTTCAGCAATACCCTTTCACCAATCATCAGCACGCAAAGAAGTATCCTAGTTGTCCGAGAGTCACAAATTTTATTTACTTAAATGCCACTTATTGCTATTTATTACTATTTAATGCCATATTTCATCTTTTTGGATCATTGAATACTAATTATTATTGCTAATGTTCATTGCCATCCGGACAAATATACATGTTAATTATCACAACACCAATGGCTTTATCTTTAGGATGTTATTATTAGCTAACATTAACTTTTCTTTATTTAATAAAATAAATCTAATTGGTTGAACCAAGATCTATATTATTAATCAAACAGTTTGGCGCCGTCTGTGGGGATTTCTTAGTTAATTTTTTAGTTTTCTTTAGATCTACAACTAATGTGAGTCACTAACCTCACAAACCCCAAGATTTTTCTATTTCTTTGCACGTACAAAAACCTACATGGCAAGTAACCAAGGATAGAGGACTAAAGTAACATGTGATTTCCCTAGCAACCTCATGAACGCTATCAACGAGAGCTGTGAAATATTAGGCGAGGACGTGACGCCCACTGCCTCCCCCAGGCGTGAAAGGTCGCATCACCCCATTGTAGCATAACAAAAACCAGATCTAAAAGGGGCCTCCACGTCCACAGAAGAAGGGATGCCACCGGCCGTGAAAAAGCTCCTCAAAGCATGGGTGACTGATACGCTAGTGAGCGTGCTCAACAAGCTCACTCCATGCACAACTACAAAGACTGCGAGAACCTACACAATGCAACGAGCAGACGAACATGCGACCAACCAGACCCTCAAACACCAGGTATAACTCACAATGTTACTAACAATGCAGGTGACAATGCCCTCGCCGTTGTTCTAAGGAGGATGGAAAATGGAGAATGAAAATAAAGCACTCAGAGATCAAATGAAATAACACCAAGAACGAGTCGAAAAGGAAACTTGGAATGAAAGTCCCAACTGGTCTTAATTTTGAGAGTAGAAACGGAAACTTGGAATGAAATTTTTTTTTTCCACCTGGTGTTCGGTATCCGTGTTTGGGCCCAACTAAATTTAGATTTACGCCGGAAAATCCCGTATTGAAAAGTAAAGTGATCTCTAATAAAGGCAACTTCATACTTATAGCTTGAACCCGAGACCCTTGATTAAAGATGAAGAATTACTTTAACACTTCATCGTACCCTGGTTGGTAACTTGAAGAGAAACTTCATTGTTCCAAATGTGCCAATCGATTTTCGTTTATACAAGAAACGCACTCATTAATTTTTCTAATATTATTTGGGAGGAGGGGTTAAAGAAAATAGAATGGAAAAAAGGGAAGAAGACGAACCATGCACTTAATTGGTAATAAAGATAAAAGTATACTCTAATATCTGATTTCCCGTTTTTGCACCCTTTTGTTTTTGCTTTACTTTTCTTCTCTTCAAAGTTGGTGTCGGTGGAGAAAGAAAACGCGACTTGCTTTCTTTTCCATATTTTATTCTGCTGTGGCGGTAAAGTCGCGAAGAAACACTATTGCAGTTTTGGTCTTTATATATATATATATATATATATATATATATTGTATGTTATATATAAAAATTATATTTCTTATGTTTTAATTTGTGCGAATTTTTTTTTTTTGGTTCGTTCTAAAAAGAAGGACACATTTTTAAATTTGGAAACAATTTAGCTTAAACTTTCAATTCTACCCTTAATAAGAAACTTTTATAACCACACAAATAGAGGAGTGGCGTGTGTTTAAGTTGATTTCGGTGATGGAAACTACTACAACATATTCATATAATGTACAAATGGGATCTGAGAAAGGTATGCAAACCTTATTCCTACTTTGAAAAATAGAGAGATCATTTTCGATAGACGTTCGTCTTAAGAAAAGCATAACCACAATAATTTAGATGAAGAAATACGGCAAAAGAGAATCTATATAACGGGAAGCAGTAACCATACGCCAAATAGTATTAGAAATTCAAGAACATGAAATATGAGAATACACTAGTTTTATAGGTATAGAAAAGCGATACAAATACTAAAAAGAATTATATACTGTCCTAATACTCGATCTCCACACCCTCTTATCAAAGATCATATCATTGACAAGTCAAAAATATGTCAAATCCTGTCTAATCATCTCCTCTTAATACTTCTCGGCCTACCTATACCTCTCCTTGGCCCCACCGTAACTAAACCCCCACACCTTATCACCGGGCACCTATGCATCTGCTCTTCACTTGTCGAACCATCTCAACCTTATTTCCCGCATCTTGTGTATGACTGTGATAACTCATACCTTGTCCTGAATACCTTTATTTCTAATCATATCTTTCCTAGTATGGCGTACACCCATCTCATCGTCCTTATTTCCGCTATTTTCTATCTTCCGAACCAGAGAGATTTTGACTGATCAATATTTTGGCCAATACAACATAATCGATCTGAGTCGGAGCGCACTAGTACCTCTTTGCCCTTTCTTTTCCCTTAAGAAAAAAAGGTTTATAACTTACTATTGAGGAAAAAAAGGAAGACAATAGTCATACTTGGATTCCAACAAAAGAAACCAATAACTCACATAGTGAGTGTATTGTGTGTGTACATTCTTGTCGTGTTTACAAAAAAAGTCTGAACAATCACTCTCTATTCTCTAGTTTTCTCCGGTCTTTTCTTAGCTCTTACAAAACCAACGGTCATATTCTCAGTCTTTTTATTTTATCAGTGTCTATTCATTAACTACCAATTCTTCATATTTATGAAACCGTTTCTTAAACGGCTATTACCTCTTTATTTACATTTCGTTCCCTTTCACAATTCCTGTAACCGAATAAAAAAAATGTCTCCCAAATTCTCATTTTCACTCCTTGTATTCTCTCTAATCTCCACCCTCTGTGCTGCCCAAGGCGGCGGCGGAAGCGGCGGCAGAGGGGGTACGGTTGAGTTGTGGTGTGTGGCAAAGAACAACGCAGAGGATGCTGCACTTCAGTCGGCGATTGATTGGGCTTGTGGGCCTGGAGGTGCTAATTGTGGGCCTATTCAACCCGGTGGACCTTGCTATGATGCTTCCGACATCCAGAAAACGGCGTCGTATGCTTTCAATGATTACTTCATCAGGCATGGTATGACTGAGGATGCTTGTAATTTCGATAACAACGCTGCTCTCATTTCTATAAATCCCAGTGAGTACTATACTTTTGAACTTTCATTTCCGTATAATTTCGTTACTGAAAATGTCATTTAATTTGTTTTTCTGATTTCTGTTTTTGTTGTATAAATGTTTTTCAGGTCACGGTGGATGTAAATTTCCATCCAGGTAACTGTTATCAATTGTGCTAGAAGATCTTACTGTTGACTTAAATGTGAATTATTTATTAGTGTATTACTAAACCTTATGAGTAAAGCTTAAAGTAAAAAGAGTTTTATATGGGAATTAATCACTTTAAAAAAGGAAAATGGAATTGTAATATAATTAATCAAAATAGAATAAAAGCTTGTATTGGATTCATATTCGAGGATATCAAGTTATCAACTGAACTTTGCGAGAAAAGAATGAAAGAGTTGCAATATGCTTTAAGGTTGTTATTATGGCTCTGCTCTTGATCTATATAGGCCTTATTAACCGGAAACTACTTTAGTTTAAGGTCCGGGGTACACTTCTGGATTCAACTAAAATCTGCTTTGTATGTAGGGTGACACTACTAATATATCACTATTTTCTAAAGACATATACATATATACATGAAATTGTTGCCGAACTTTATGGGTTCCAGTGACACCTTTTTGTATAGCATAGGTCCGCCTCTGAGTCATGACAGCCTTATTTGGTTGGTTTCTTTGGTTATGTTGATGTGGTGCTTAATTTTGCTGGATAGGATCAGAAAGAATGTACTAATCTTTTCTTATTAATCCAGTTGAATAGGATAAAATACTACATAGATAGCAAGTTTTTTCACATTTATCTGTAAAATTTTCTCAAACCATTAGAAAAGTATCTGTCTTCTCTGTAGTATTTCGGTGTTGCTTTATGATCTCCGGTATAGACTTAAGGTTTTGAGGTAAAGATCTTTGTGCGCCGTTGTGCAGCAAAAATCAGAGTGGAAATTTTAGTGGGTCAACGAATGTGGGATTAGGTCCGGCTTCAGAAGATTTGAGTAGCAGCAGTTATATTCCCAGGAGGTGGATCTATATCTTGATGGCAATCAATTTGCTGTTTTCAAGTCTGCTGATTTTGTGACAACGTAAGAATCTAGTCTCAGTCCCACTGTATGTAGTGTAGTGTAGTGTAAACAGTTTTGTTGGGCAGCTCAAGAGCTGCTGCAGGTATTTGATGTTGGTTCCACGGGCTCTCCATAATCTTAGAGGCCAGAATTGAAGAAATATCCAAAAAATATGCCTTCTTATTTGTTACTCAAGATGTGGTATGCAATTCTAATGTTAGAAATTGCAATTAGAACTTTCTCCTTGATTGCAAGTCTGAACTACCATTGTAAATCTGAGCATTCATCTTTATAATGAGTTGCTAGCTGTTCTACCTTTTGGTTCTTATCTGAGTCTTGGATTGGATTCCTGGTGGATCGACTTGTCATTCCAGTTATTTAGGGGTATTATCCATGTAATAAAAACTATGATGATATTACTAATGCCATGGTTTGCATGTATTAGTTATAATGCATACATAGGTTGAAAAACACTACCAAACAAGGGATTAATAATACCAAAGCTAATACACCCTAATACATCCTACCAAATGACCTCTTAGAGCTTAATCCCAATGAGACAGACGTAACTGTACGTGCATCGCTGAGGTGCATCTTTCTTTATAATAAGCTGTGTCAACATCTCACTAAACAAATGAGTAGCATCAGAATTTCTTTGTTGAAATGAAATTCATGGGTCAAACTGGGCTGCAACTAAATGTGGACCTAGAAAGCTGAAGTGCCCCCAGAAGGGCTTATTTGTCTAAGTGAACCCTTTAGTTTATTGGACTAACCTCGTATTAGGTTTGGTGGATTTCATGTGCCTGAAATTGTTTCAAGCTCTATACTGAAGCCATTACTATGACCTCAAGATCTGTTACTATTACTATAATAAAGAGTACTTTGGGTCGCATCTACGGTGGTATTCAGTGGCGGAGCCACCTTATGCTAAGGGGTGTCAATTACACTATATGTTGACTCCCTTTAGTTTCTTCGCCTTATTGACACCCTTCGCCAGAAAATTACATTGTTTAGCTAGGTTAAAAATTTTGTTTTTATGTATATATACCTGATTTCCCTTATTCTCTTTGTGTGTTTACTTTTTTATATTTTGACTGCGCCACTAGCGGTATTAAGATTCTTCGATAAGAAAGATCAACCTTGAGTAAGTTTCAGCTGATTCTCGTTAGTGTTCTGACGAGGACCGGTAGCAACAGAGTATTACAGCTGCTCGAAATATTGAAGTAGCAACAGAGTATATCTTGCAACATTTTCGCTGTAATGCTTCCACTTATCCCCGAGAATCATTAGGCTGCAACTCTCCCCCAAAGTTTAGGATATTCTGTTTTTGAGTTAATGAAGTTCAAGCAAGCAAGAAACGTTAGAAAAAATTCAGTACTCTTATCGAAGTACAACAACAACAACTCATTTAGAATCCCACAAGTGGGATCTAGGGAGGGTAATGTGTACGCAGACCTTAAACCTATCCTGAAGGACAGAGAGGTTGTTTCCAAAAGACCCTCGACTCGAGAGGAAGAATAGGAACAAGTAAATAACAACAACAGATATCTTATCGAAGTGATTTAGATAATCTTCAAAATAACACTTATCATGGAAAAATCTGTTTGAACATTGGAAGGAAAGAATTGGAAGTAGGTAAATGACACCAGTAACTTTGTGTTCAATTGTAAAGAACATATATAGCTCAAAATTAACTTAAGGACCTATTATAAGTACTAGACCAGCTACCTGAAACAGCTAATAGTAATAACCATGTATTGAATTTCGATTATGGTCAATTTTTGTGTACCAATGTTTATTCTACGCAACACTCAAATTGGAAAAACTTGTTCAACGGTTGGACAATAGACCCTGTTTTTCTTACTATCTGACGTTGGAAGATGAAGCCGGCCGCTTTTGAAGTATGCTCTGACTCTTGAATAAAATACAGCTTTTAAAATACAGCTTTAAGTCAATGGTTGATAAAATACGCAAAGCATGCGATCAGTATATATATTTAAAAAGGGATCAGCCTCACCTAATTCTTGGATTCTCTTTAATCAATATGACTAATTATCACGTTCATCTTTAGGTAACCAAATACCATAATCATTTCTTGGACCAAAGCAAATCATAATCACCTTAGTTAATCCAATAGATCCTCTAAGTACTGTTCCATTATATCCAACAAGTGAAGTGACCATTGTCACCATTCTTTATATGAACTTCCTTTTAACGTACTGTAGGAATTAAGTTATTTCCACTGACAAGTACTGAACGTTTTACACAACCAACACAACTTAACCTGCTATAGGACGCCACTTGTCTTATTCTTCAATTACTGATTCCGCTGTTTATAGATACAGAGTTGTAGCCAGAATTTTAATTTATGAGTTCCTACACAAATCTCGAGTTAACATACAATACTAGCTGGAAGAACAAAAGCTACATGAATTCACGGTAACTCGTAGCTATTGAACTGAATCCGTCCCTGTATGGATAGTTATCCTATAATTAATATTTAAATGATTTGAAAATATAAAAAGTTAAACTCATTAATATATGACATACACAAACTTATAATGTAACCAAAATCTTCCCTTCAAATTAAAATGTACTGTTGGAAAAACAATTGTAGAACACTGTAGCCGGAGTAATGGATCATCTATTTTTGTCATGTACTTTGTGTGTGTATACAAGAAAGCTATGGGACAGAGCTGTTCCCATGGCTAAGAAATAAACATCAAAATTCATACCTAATGCACTATAATCACTGTCTCTCAAGATCAATATTTATACCATCTTCTTCACCACGAGACTGAACAGCTTGAAGTCGTCTTGATGATATTTCCCTGCTAAGCATTCTCCTAAACGAGCTTAATCTCGAACTTGGTCCACTAATTTTAGCTAATGATGATGATGAAGGCTGTGTTAATCCGCTCTCTGAACTCCCTTCAATATTTATAGCTACAAAGGGATTGCCACCCTCGAGCGGCGGCGCCGAGGGCGGAGTCCGGCCTACAATTCCCTCTCGGGGCTCCGGCAATAACCGGGGCTCCGCCTCAGTCCGGCAAATTGGACAAGTTGATTGAGAAACCAACCATTTATCAATACACTCTGCATGAAAAATGTGGTTGCAATTAGGCAAAGTCCTTGCCGTTTCACCATCTTCAAGAAAGCTCAAACATATCGTACACTCAACAGAATAATTTTCTTTATCGCCATCTGCCAGATCAGTATTTTGCTTGAAAGTAAACACAGGAAGCGAAGCTATAACAGACGGTTCGAGTCCTTGTTTGGGTGGCTCGACTTGGGCGGCGCTTAACTGTCGAAGCGCCGTCCGCTGTCGAGCTTGGCGTCTAAGCACACACCTTGCGTATATATGAAGGAGGCTAACGAAGAAAATAACAATAGATAATGAAATTATGGCTGTTAACATGATCTTGCTGTTAAGATCATATTTCTTTGTTCTCTGGTGATTAAAAAACGGGTGATCATCATCGTCAAAGCCCATGATGTTGTTTGTTGTGAGGAGAGTAGGAAAGAAGGGGTGGCTGTTACAATATTATAGGAGTGGTTCTATGTTTGGTTAAGACAATTTCAAGAACCAGTTTTTAAAAGGTTAGTCTTGGTTTGGTAATACTATAGACAATGAAAGAAAACAAACCATGTGTATGTATACGAAGAAGTATATATTTTCAATGGGATTGACTTGTTGAATATTGACCTTTTCGGAAGAAATCTTGCGGGGTATGAGATTTTTTCATTCACTCGTAAATTTTGAATCTTGACTACAAGAAATAGTTAGCTCCTCTATTTATAATATTGTAAATCCCACTTTGAGTAGAACTAGAAAACCTATTTCCATATGAATTTTGCTAAAAAACTTATATGGACATGAATTAAAGAAACTATTAATATAAAATCCTAAATAATTTAGATTTTTTATTCTTATTTAATTTAATAAATTGATAAATGTCAAATCCTAAATAATTTAGGTTTACGTTTCTTGGTTAGCAAAACTTATTTTATTTAATTATTTAATAACGATGGTGTCGGATTTGGGTTTCTAGCATAGGGGACCATTGTTCCAAATGTCCTTTTTTTTTCCTCTCAGAAAAATAGTAAACTATTAACGTAATTGTTGAATCATAAACAAGCAATGCTTAAACGGCACAGTAATCACTTTATTTTTTCAAAATAGAGAAAAATCTAGTTGGTTGACTAAGGTGAATTATGAATTTTTTTATTCAGCATTGTCCTTTGAAATTATATATCTCATTTTCTCCTTTAATTTTCTTTTTAAACTTCAATGCCTTTTTTCTCTTTCTATAAGAATCACTTTTCCAATAAAACTGATGTTTTAAATATGTTGCTTGTATAATTACATTTATACGCTATTAAAGTTCAATCAATTATTTTCTCAAAACTTTCTCTCAAAATTAGAAGTATTATAATTGTAAAAATTTAATTGAAGACATACTTTACAAATTTGGAACCACAAATTTATTGAGCTCAAGTGGATTTTATAAATATTGTTCATAAACATAATAGAAGTATCGTCATGTCCAGAGGCGGATCCAGGATTTGGAGTCTGTGGGTTCCTGTCGCAATTTCAAATTAATATATCATAATAAATGGGTTCCCAATTAGGTATTTATAGATATTTAGTAAAAAAAATTATAAAAATACAAGGTCTACGCAAAAGTTACTGGATTCTCGAAAACCCATACATTGTACTCTAGATACGCCCCTGATCAAGTCGAGAGAAAAAATTAAGACGCGAATTTTGTCCTAATTCACATGTTACTTTACCAAATCTAACTTTCCCTTTAAAAGAAAAAAAGAGCCAGCACTTTCAACTTTGACCTAAACTACTTTCTTTTTAAAAGGAGTATCAAATTTCTTGCCAGTAGGTAATACCTAGTGATGGACGATAATATCTTCTTTAATTTGTGTTGTTACCACGGAAAATGTTTTCCTCAAAATATAATTTTGAGAAAATATTTTTGTTAGAAAAAATTATTTATATTTATAGGTATCTTTAAAAAATATTTATTAAGAATGAATAATATTGTCTAATAATTTGATACTATTTCAAATTGAAAATTTCATGAAATATTCGGCATTAGACGATTGATAATAATGTCTATGTGTTGGTTAAAGCAAATAATGTAAAGTAAGAGTCAAATATTTAATTTGTCAAAAACAATATTTCCTCAACGATGTTTTTCGATAACTAAACAGAAAAAGAAGAAGATATTATCATGAAAAATATTTATTTTGGAAAATATATTCATCGAACCAAACAAACGAAGAGTAGTTTTAGCCATGCACTGTATTTTCTAATCTCAACCTAATTGATAACAGAAAAAGTGTAAGTAAATGCAAAGATAGTTTATCTTACAATTAATTGCACATTTCCTCTGTTAGACTTCAACTGATTTACGTCTGTCCTAAATTATTTTAAAGTTTATCTATTTTCTTAATCAGGAAATTGCTTCAACTATTACATTAATAGTCGTGCCTTCCTATTATTTATTGACTTCCAAATTAACTGCCTTAACTTTTCACTGTTTTTGACATTTTTTTAATACATACTTATTTTGTTTAAATTAAAATTAAGATATAGTATATGGCAAGAACACAACTATCATCCAAGTTCCTCTTTGCAGAAAAATGACCAGTAAGAGAAATCTTACACGACGTAAACAGGTATTCTTTGTTTCATCACGTTAATATTTTCTGTTATAACCAAATAAAATTGATGGCGTAACAATTTGGAAACTATTAAGAAGTTTCCCTCTTTTGAAAATTGTTGCTCGATTTGACCAAGAAAAAAGGTTTCGTCTTCACATCATAAACTTGTACTTCACGTTGGATGCAGCAAATTCTGGTTATTAAGTCATAGCAACAGACTTTTTAGCAAATATGACCTTTCTTTTTGTCGACTTTATAAGACACTCTTTATTGAGCACCCTCAAAGGGTTTTGAAACGGAAATTTTACCACCTATAGCAAAGGTTTACATCCTATTTATTATAAACAAAAACTCTTTTAAAATATTATTTTATATAAGTACCTTTCAGTTTTTATAGCAAAATATGTGTTTATGGTAGACACTACAGTTAAGCCATTAAATACACTGTCTAATAATTTTTTCCCTCTTTATTTCAGTTATTATCTTCTAAAAACAACGCACAATATCGTATTTCTCTCTCCACGATCTCTCTCTCATATCGTCATTGTCTTCTTCATTGTTAAACCGCGATTCTCAAAAACCGTCATCGTCTCCCTCAATTTTCAGTTTTTTGCTCCAAAAAGTTGTGGTAAGTGTTAAAAATTTTGGGTTTTGGCCGGTTAGGGCCATTGTCTCCCTCAGTTATCAACTATTTTTTTTCTCCAAAAAGTTGTGGTAAGTGTTAAAGTTTTTGGATTTTTTGGCCGGTTAAAGCTTCTTCTTTTTCACTTCAACAGTTTTTTTAAATATTCACGATTGTTAGGTTTTCTGCAGAATACGTCAAGCACTCAATTTTGAAGGGCCATCTTTTGATTTGCAAATCACTCAAGAGAAAATGTATTTGCAGGTTCATCAGCAACCATTGAAGGTGAAAGGAGAACAAAAATACGCAATAACCCTAATTGTAGGTGTATTTATATGTATTCGAGTCCGCATATATTGATTTTTAGTTTGTACAATAATTTTCTTTTCTGTATTTTAGATGTATGTATATGTATTCGATAAGGCATACTTTGATTTTTAGTTTGTCTAGTGGGTTTCTCTTCTTGTATTTAGATGTATTTATATGTATTCGATAAGGCATACACTCATTTTTATTTTGTATAGTGATTTTTTACTGTTGTATTTAGATGTATTTATATGTATTTGAGTTCATACAACAACATTTTTAAGTACATTGTTAGTTCTATCATTTTGATGTTATTCATCAATTAGTTATGCATTCAATCTAACTGTATTCATCTATATTTTCAACCTAACTGTATCCATCTGTATTTAAAACAACTATACAGTAAAATACAATTAAATACTCTCAATACAAATAAAAAATCAATGAATGTAACCAATGAAATATACTCAATAAAGAAGTAATACCATGTGTTAGGAATAAATAAATATTAAATACAATAATAAACTTGAATACATTGAACACAATTGTTAGATACTACATAATACAAGCACTAGGTTTATTATGAAACTAGTAAATTTATCCGCACTTCGCGTGTTTGCAAAAAATCTTATTAGATATACACGATAAACGTATTAATATTTGGATATAAATATGTTAGATATTTTTAGTTTTTTAATCCAAATAGATTAAATTTTAATTTTAAATTTTATTATTAAAGATCGTGATGACATTAGAAATAAACAAAATAGTCTATACTCACGCAAACATTAGTTCTAATTTTCTCTTTTCTTTTCATCTTTTTTTGTTTACATGTGTCACGACCCGATTTACCCTCTGAAAGGCATCGTGACGGCACCTAGTCTCTACGACTAGGTAAGCCTACATTGCGGAAATAAATGAAATAAAATTTAAAGACAAAAAATAATATAGGGAAACATAACATAGCCGCTAGGCATGTACAACTATAACTCCCAAAACCCGGAATATCACATTAGTCACAAGATCTATCTCAAAGTAGGTATATACAACGTAAAGGAAAATACATGTACAATCTATCTAAGTCTGGAAAGGAAGGTGACTCGAAGGACTCTACGGACGCGGCAGAATTACCTTTCGGTCTCCTCAAAGCAGCTGCTCGGACCCCTAGCCACGAAACAGAGTGTTGATACCTGGATCTGCACATGAAAAACATGTGCAGGAAAGGGCATTAGTACACCACAATTGGTACCCACTAAGTGTCAAGCCTAACCCCAGTCAAGTAGTGACGATGTCAGGTTAAGGTTCTACTGGATTTTTATAAGTAAAACAGTTTAAAAACAGTACATACAGATATAAAAGCTAAGGTAAGCAGTAGAAATGAATGATTTGAAAGTAAAACAACAATAGGGAGCCCTTGGCTCAGCACAAAATATCACACGATGGAATCTCCCGAGATGCGTCCCGAAGTTCCAAATGTAAAGATGCAGTACAGGGGGAAAGCTCCCGGAATACGTCCATAGTTTTAATTTAAATATGAAGTACAGGGGAAAGCTCCCGGAATATGTCCGTAGTCCCAATTTAAATATGCAGTGCAGGGGAAAGCTCCCGAAATATGTCCGTAGTCCCAATTTAAATATGCAATGCGAATGAATACCGGATACAGTATAATTGAACAGTTCAGTGAAAAATCACAAGCAGGAACAAGATAAAGACTATCCAACATGGTACACATTGCATCAAATAGGTAATTTCGGTAAACAGGTAGGCATGCTTCTTCCTAGTCTAAACTACACAAGCAGCACATATAACAGTGTAATAAGAGTTAAAATGATTTATGCCGTGGGTAGGAAGAATGGAATTTTAGCAACAATAGCCCGTGTACGTACTCGTCACCTCACGTACACAACGCCCATACAACAAATAGTATCAAAATAACCTAAGGGAAATTCCCCAAGACAGAGTCAGGAAAGCCACTTACCTCGACTACGCTACTCAACTCAAAATCATGCTCTTGCCACGAGTACCCGACTGCGAATGACCCAAATCTATTCAATTCAATTGCATAAGGTAAATATCACTTTAAGGAATCAATATAACTAATTAGTTCGAAGCTAATACGCAAAATTAGGAAACTGCCCAAAACGTTCCTCAGGCCCGCGTCTCGGAGACGAGTGAAAGTTACAAATTTAGAACACACATTCACTCACGAACTCACTCGAACAAGAATCACCAAACTCCGACGTCAAAATCTCCTAAAATCCTCGGATTTTTACTAGGGGAACTTCCTCCCATTTTCATGATTTTTCACCCAATTTCATAGATTAGATTGAAGAAATTGCTATGGGTTAATGATATACTAATGAATTAACGTTAGAAATTGTTACCTATGAAGCTTCTCCTCAAAACCCACTGAAAATCGCTAAATCCCAAGCTCCAAATCATTTTAGAAAAATATAAAATTCAAACCCTCGGATTTTGTATAAACAGCCCAGGAATTCCGCACTTGCGACTATAGGACCGCACATGCGGATCCCCTACTTGCGGAAAATCCATCGTAGGTGCGAAAAGTCACTTACTCAACTGGGGTCGCACCTGCGGAACCCCATCCGCACCTGCGAGCCTGGCAACCTTGACCAATTCTGCACCTGCGAGCCTTCCTTCGCACCTGCGGCTCCCCATCCGCAGGTGCGATACACCAGAACCAGCAATGCTTCAGCTGGTTTTCTATGTTCAAAAATCACCCATTGAGCATCTGAAACATCCCCGAGGCCCCCAGGACCTCAACTAAGCTTACCAACCAGTCCTAATACCTTATCCAAACTTAGTCGAGCCTTCAAAATACATCACATAACATCAAAATCACCAATTACGCATGGATTCAAGCCTAAGAACTTATGAAATTTCTAAAATCCACAACTGATGCCAAAACACATCAAATCTAGTCCGAATGACCTCAAATTTTACACACAGGTCATAAATGACACTACGGACCTGATGTCACTTCTGGAATCCCATTCCGAGCCCGATATCAAAATTTCACCTATCGGCCGAAATCGCCGAAATTCTAATTTTCGCCAATTCAAGCCTAAATCTACTACCGACCTAAAAAACACATTCTGAATATGCTCCTAATTGCGAAATCACCCAACGGAGCTAACGGAGTTGACAGAATTCCATTCCGGACCCGTCTTCACACAGTTCCAACTACGACCCGATTTTTAAAGCTTAAACTCACATATAAGGACTATGTGTCCAGAAACTCTTCGAAATTCACAACTAAACATTCCGACAAGTCCCAAAGGCAAAAATAGACATGGTGAAAGCAGTTATTAGGGGATCGGGGCGCTAAATCTCAAACAGCCGACCAGGTCGTTACAATATCCCCCTCTTAAGAAAATCGTTCGTCCTCGAACGAATATAGAGATATACCTGAAGCTGTAAAAAGATGAGGGTGCTAACCGCGCATATCCTACTCGGTATCCTAAGTCGCCTCCTCGACCGGCTGACCTCTCCACTGAACTTTTACTGATGCAATATCCTTTGACCTGAGCTTTCTGACATATCTATCCAATATAGCTATGGGCTCCTCAACATATGATAAATCCCTGTCCAATTGGACTAAACCGAAATCCAAAACATGAGTCGGGTCACCGTGATAATTCCGGAGAATAGAGACGTGGAATACCGGGTGAACTCCTGATAGGCTGGGAGGCAAAACAAGCTCATAGGCAACCTCCCCAACACACTGCAACATCTCAAAAGGGCCAATAAATCTCGGATTCAGCTTACCCTTCTTCTCGAACCTCATGACGCCCTTCACAGGCGATACCCGAAGCAAAAATCGATCACCAGCCATAAATGCCAAATCACGAACCTTCCGATCCGCATAACTCTTCTGCCTGGACTGCGCTGTGCGAAGTCTCTCCTAAATCACCTTCACCTTGTCCAGGGCATCCTGAACCAAATCCGTACCTAACAAACGGGCCTCGCCCGGCTCAAACCATCCCACTGGAGACCGGCACCGTCTACCATACAAGGCCTCATACGGTGCCATCTGAATGCTGGACTGGTAACTGTTATTATAAGCAAACTCTGCAAGTGGAAAGTATCGGTCCCATGACCCTCCAAAACCCATCACACAGGCACGGAACATATCCTCAAGAATCTGAATCGTGCGCTCGGATTGCCCGTCTGTATGAGGGTGAAAGGTTGTACTCAACTTTACCCTGGTACCTAGATCTTGATGAACGGCTCTCCAGAACCGTGACGTGAATTGTGTACCTCTGTCTGAAATGATAGATACTGGGATACCGTGGAGGTGAACAATCTCCTTGATATAAATCTCAGCCAACCTCTCGGAGGAATATGTAGTCCTCACTGGAATGAAATGGGCTGACTTGGTCAGACGACCCACAATCACCCAAATAGCATCGAACTTTCGCAAAGTCCGAGGGAGTCCAACCATAAATTCCATGGTGATCTGCTCCCACTTCCACTCTGGAAGCTCAATCTGCTGAAGTAGCCCTCCTGGTCTCTGATGCTCGTATTTGACTTGCTGACAGTTGAGACACTTAGCCACAAACTCCATTATATCCTTTTTCATCCTTCTCCACCAATAGTGTTGTCTCAGATCTTGGTACATCTTCACGGTACCCAGATGAATGGAATATCGCGCCCTATGGGCCTCCTCAAGAATCAACTCCCGAAGCCCATCCACATGGGGCACACAGATCCGACCCTACATCCTCATCACACCGTCATCTCCTATAGTCACATCCCTGGCATCACCTCGTCGTACCCTGTCCTGAAGAACCAGAAGGTGGGGATCATCATACTGACGCTCTCGAATGCGGTCTGATGTTTTATACGTCAATACCACACAAGAGGGGGGGTGATTTATGTGGTGTCAAATTTTCGAGTGCAGTCTCTATAGAAGAACCTGGTTCTTCTTGGTTTTCCAACTTCTACAGTTTGAGAAAAAGTAATTACAGAATTTAAAGAACACAATAATTTTATGTGGAAAACACCTGGCTCAAAAGGTGAAAACCCCACGACCTACTTCCCAGTAGGATTTTCCCAAAATCTTCACTATGTCAATGAGCCAAACAACATTTACAATAAAAACTCTTTTGTAAACCTAAAGACTAACTCTAATCCCTTTGTGGTAAACTAGCCTCTAGCTAATTGCGACAAACTTCAAGTTAAATCTACTTGAACAGTGTGTACCTATTACAATTGCTTCTAGATAAAGCTGAAAGATACAATGTGTAATCACCTACTACAACCAACTAGACTCAAAAGACAACAGATGGAACTGGTTCTTCTAGCTGGTTCAAGTAGCTTTTATGTCGCACAAGGATTCTGCTTGCAAAATTGCTTTGATAATTTTGCTTTCATTTCTTGTTTCACTTCTGTGTTTGTGCGTCAATTCTTCAGCAGGAATGATTCAACCTTTATAGAATCAGTAGTTGAGATGTTGTTGTTCAGTTCTAATGCAACTCTTCCTTGGTGGAAGAGTTTGTGTTTATCTCAACTTTATTGATCTTGATTCTGTCTTACCTGAAATCGAACCCCATTTTCTTATCAATTTGCAACCTTTTCACTTAGGAGATAACCTCTTAGTTCACAGATAATGTTTATCTCTTGAGCATGGACGCTTCTCGTGCCAATGGGTCTATTTGACTATGTTTTCCCTGATGGACCTGGTTCATCTGGGTTGGCATTTGTCAATCTTCAAAACCATGTAGTGACTTGATTCAACAAATTCCTCCTTTTTGATGATGACAAACTCTGTGCTTAACCATGTACATACTTCAATCCAACATAGACACTTTTTATAGATTTAAGCATTCATCATAGAGAGACCAGGTTCTTTAGGTTATAAATATCACAAAATCTTTGAAAATTTTGAAAAGCACATATCTACCCCCTTTTGGCATAATTGAAAAGTTGCAAAAGGATAATCTTACCAGAATTATTAATAATTACCCATGGCCATTGAGGCAACTGCACGTGCAAAGCATGGATTAATCATCAAAAGAAACCAACAAATGTAAGCAGTATAAGAAACTGCGAAAGAATCAATAACCAAAAAGCAAAATTCATTGATTGGATAACTGATCAAGCATCATACACAAAAAAATAAGGATAGTCGCAACCATGAGCAAAACAGAAAATAAAAACAGAACAAGGTAAGACAATCCCAAACTGGCTCATAGAGGGGGGGTTTTGGAGGCACTGGACTCCTAAGGCTGGGAAGGGGCAGAGGTTGTGATCTATTCTTGAAGAAGGGAGAGCATTTGATGAAGAACACCTTCATTCTTCTCCTTTTCTTTGGCTAATTCATCTTTGAGAGCATCCCGCTCAGCTTCAACCTCTATAAGACGATATTTCAAACGAACGATCTCTACATCCTTTATCTCACCTTCCTGCACAAGCGTCTTGACCTTGCTATTTGCAGGCAGTTTCCTGGATGAACCAGGTTCATCCTCAAGAATATTCACAATGTAGTCACAGGTCAGCAGTGTGTTCTTCTCAAAATAGTCCTTAGCAGTTGCCATTTCAGCCTTCTTCACTGGAACCTTGAAGTGAGCAAGCACAGCATTCAGGATAAACCCATAAGGTATAGCGTGTGCCTTGGCTCCATTCACAACCCTGTCCAAGAGCTAGATGACGAAGGCAGGATAATTTATCTGTTTACCCCTGTACAAGCATTCCATAAATGTGCCTTCGCTCTTGCCTAGGCAGCAGAAATTTGATCACAAACTCAAAGAACAGTTTGTGCTTAGGCTTCATCTCACTCTTAAACACTGCCCTGGGCTCAAGTTCTTGCTCATTCTCACAGAAAAACCTGGTGATTAAAGAGCTGAGGGCAAACCATCTAGATTAGGCCAACTTTGCCTTGTGTAATCATCATAACCCTCAGAAGGGATATTCATTATTTCCCCCAATTCCTTTGCATCAAACGAAATCTCAACTCCTTGAACCTTGGAGGATACCCTGCCATCTTTGACAACTGCGTTGGCCATAAATTCAACCAACTCATTCCTAGCCAGCCTTCCCTCAAGGTGAAGGACCATGTCCTTCCACCCTTGCACATCCAAGGTATCCATCAGAAAAATCATCCCTGATTCCTCAAGGTCTCTAAACAGCTTCCATTTCAAGATAGTATGCTTTCCAAACATTGTGGGTTTGTCAGTCTCCTCACCAGACACTTCCACTTCTTCTCCACTCCATTCCTCATCATCAACAATCTTTACTTTCTTTGACTTAGACCTAGTCCTCTTTGCAACTGTTGAGGGTGTGGCAGACACATATGCTGACTTCTTGGTAGAAGCCTTAGCCTTCTTGGGTTTTGGTGTCTCAACCTCAACTTGTGCTGGTTTCTCCTCCTGATGGACCAGGTCCATCTCATCGTCATCAACATGAACTGCCTCAACGGGCTCTCCAACTTTTGCCTTTACCTTAACAGACTTCTTCTTCTTGCTCTCTCTCAGAGCTTTTTCCAATTCTTCTTCTCTTTTACTAATAGTGCTTCTAGTAGCACGACTCTTTGGGGTAGGAGCATCAGCAGAAGATGAAGTTTTCCTATTCTTTGTTGGAATAGGGGTAGTAGCTTTCTTGGATTTTGGAGTTCTTTTCTTTTTGGGATTGTAGGACTCCCCCAACTTTTTCATCAACTCAGCCAATGTTTCCTCAATAGATGAATCAAGTTCATATACTGCTTGTTGTAGACTTTCGAAACCTGCTGCTGCTTCCCCAGAATTGCTTCCCTTTAAAGCTTTGACTCCTTCCTCAACAATAACAGGAGCGGGGCCACACATATCTAGAGTGGCACCTTCCTTCCCATAACCCCTTTCTGAACTCCCTTCTCCCTCTCTCTCAATGTTTATATTTTTCCCAATTTTTCTTCGCCTATCCAGTACCTCGACATCTACTATCAACCTAATCAAGATAAACCTGTTTTCAGCCAATTCAATTGCAGACCCAACTTCAGGATTTCCCTTTTCAGTGTCAGATGACCCTGGTGCTTCATCCTCATTTGTAGATTTGAAGGACTCACTAGAAGATTCAGAGTCTTGATCCTTGCTGGCTTGAAGTTTTTCATTTAATTTTCTGGCAAGAGAACCAGATGCAACTGTTTTCCTGGCCAACATTTTTACTCTACGTTTTCTGGGGCCTGGAGTGGGGGTTTAGGTGTAACGGCTGGAACTAATTAGGGTGAAGGAGAGGGTTAAGGGATAGGTTCAGGAACTGGAGGGTTTTGAGGGGTTGAAGACCTAGTGGGAGAGTGTGAGTTGTGTACACATGGAGAGCTAGAACTAGTGTCTTCAAGACCGACCCCGTAGTCAGGGGTGGTTGATGAATATGAAGCAGGGGGTGGTGTAGAAGACATTGTTATGAAGATTTGGGGAGAGAAAAATGTTGATCACTTTGGTATGAGAGGAATGATGAACTTGGTTCGACAGTTATGCTTTTGAATAAGGGAGGTAATGATGGCCTTTTAAAGATGTGATTATTAATTGTACAACGACGGTAATTCTTGGTCAAGTGAGAGTCTAATCACTGCAGGAGTGTCAGTGATTAGACGGTTATGACTCCTTAAATCTAGGCTAATTAAGGTTTGATGGTACTTTTTTAAAACAGGTTCAATTTGGGATAAGTACTGAGAATTTGAAATGAACCAAATATAGATAGAGTCCTGCTCATGTGTGACTATAATTATTTCAATAAGTGTATGGTGATGAGCACGTACCTTGTCAGTCAGATGAACCAGCAGCGATGAACCATGTTCATCGTGTTATAGTCTTTAATTTGCCTCAATTTACAAAGATAGAAAAACATCATTAGCAACCAGGGAATCATATTAATACATGGCAATAGAGTATAACAATAAAGTCATCATACTTAGCAATGATTAGTCTGGTTAGTTACCTCTTTTTAGTGTTTCTAGTCAAAATAAAATCATTTTGTTTTTTTCAATTAGGTGATCTTAATCATCCCTAATTCTAGCATGTTTCTCTCAAAATGCTCCCTACTTAGTGCCTTAGTGAAGATATCTGCAATTTGTTTGTCAGTAGCACAGAATTCGATTGAGATCATTCCTTTTTCATAGTTATCTCTTAGGAAATGGTGTCTAACATTTATGTGCTTGGTTCTCTTATGATGAACCGGGTTCTTCGTCATGCTAATTGCAATAGTATTGTCACAGAAAATAGGAATGCATCAATCCTCTATACCAAAATCCATGAGTTGTTGCTTGATCTATAGCAACTGAGCACAGCATGAGGCTGCAGCCACATATTCAGCCTCAGCAGTAGACAAGGCTACTGAATTTTGTTTCTTGATGGCCCGAGACACAAGGCAAGAGCCCAAAAAGTGAGCCATGTCTGAGGTACTTTTCCTGTCAAACAGGAAACCTGCATAATCTGCATCATTATATCCTACAAGGTCGAAATTACTACCTTTAGGATACCAAAGACATAAATCAGTAGTGCCCTTCAGATATCTCAAAATTCTCTTCACTGCAATTAGATGGGACTCCTTTGGATTTGCCTGAAATCTAGCACACAGTCCTACACTGAACACAATATCAGGTCTGCTGGCAGTGAGATATAATAAAGACCCAATCATTCCTCTGCATAACTTTTGGTCAACGGATGAACCAGGTTCATCCACATCTAATTTTGTACCTGTGTCTATGGGGGTGTCAATTTCTTTTGAGTCTTACATTTTAAATATTTTGAGCAATTCTTTCACATATTTCCATTTGAGTTTTGCTTGATTTTCAAGCCTAAAAAGAATTTTAGCTCACCCATCATACTCATCTCAAACTCACTCCCCATAAATTTAGCAAATTCCTTACTCAATTTTTCAGAGGTTGCCCCAAATATGATATCATCCACATATATTTTCACAACCAGAAGATACTTACCTTTTTCTTTTAAGAACAAGGTATTGTCAATTTTACCTCGTTTGTATCCATGTTCTAGCAGGAATTTTGATAGCCGCTCATTCCATGCTCTTGGTGCTTGTTTGAGTCCGTACAAAGTCTTGTCAAGTTTGTATACATGGTCAGGTGACTCCTTGCTTTCAAAACCTGGAGGCTGTTTGACAAATACTTCTTCCTTTAGATAGCCATTGAGGAAAACACTCTTTACATCCATCTGATGGAGAGTGAATTCCATGTGTGCAGCAAATGCTATAAGAAGTCTGATTGCCTCCAGTCTTGCCACAGGAGAAAAGGTCTCATCATAGTCAATTCCCTCTTCTTGACTATATCCTTGGACAACCAGTCTGGCCTTGTTTCTTGTAACAGTTCCATCCTCATCGAGTTTGTTCCTGAAGACCCACTTTGTGCCTATCACTGATCTGTCTAGTGGTCTGGGTACCAAGTTCCATACTTGACTTCTTTCAAATTGATTCAGCTCTTCTTGCATGGAATTTACCCAGTCAGCGTCCTGTAAGGCTTCACCAATGTTCTTTGGTTCGATCAAGGATAGAAAGGCATCAAACGCACACAGATTTTTCAAAGAGCATCTTGTTTTGATTCCGGATGTCAAATCTGTTATGATGTTCTCAAGAGGGTGAGAGCTTTGATTTTTGTGTGGTTTGAGCACCAGTTGTTCACTTCTAGATGATCCCATGGTGTCATGTTGCTGTGGAATAGGATCAGGGCCAAAGTCCAGAGTGATTTGCTGTTGAGTTCCCCCTATCATGTTGCTTGGGGTGGTTGGACCTAGTCCATCGCCTGTTCCATCTTCCATATTTGCTTCAATTTGTTCACTACTTTTGACCAGTCCAAGCTCCTCAACTTATGGTTCCTGTCTCTCAGAAAGAGTGTTAGTTTCATCAAAGACAACATGCACACTCTCTTCTACACACATAGTTCTTATGTTATATACTTTATAGGCTTTGCTATGTGATGAATATCCCAAGAATACTCCCTCATCACTTCTGGGATCCAATTTACCTAGGGAATCTTTGCCATTGTTGTGCACAAAGCATTTGCATCCAAAAGCCCTAAGGTGGGATATGTTGGGATTTCTCCCTTTAAGTAATTCATAAGGAGT
>ML265372.1:30029-60029 GCA_005239495.1 Nicotiana undulata
CAAGTCCTCTCCGGTTGCTACTATGATTTTCTTGAAGCCATGTCAAGGCATCAGAGGATTTATTCCATTTGCAAGTTCGATCTAATTCATGTTTGACTTTACCAAGTTCTTCTTTAAGAGTCCTTATATGTTCATCCTTAGTATACATCTTATCCTTTAGTTTTCCCACATTTTCTTCTAACATGATATGAGAATGATCAACAATCTTTTTACTAGTTCCTAGCTTCAATTTTAAGTTTTCAGATTTTAGCTCTAGAATCTTAGTTTCAAGTGGATGAACCTGGTTCTTCAAGAAAGTATTTTCCTTTTCAGATTCACTTACTCTAATTTCCAGGTTCATGCATTTTGCTTTTAGCATTGCACACTCTTTAGAGAGTTGTTCTTTCTCTTTGGTTGTTTCTTCGGAATCATCCATGAAATCAAGTAGCAACTCAGAGAGTTTTTCTTTAGATAGGAATTTTATTTTATTTTTGAGATGGGATATACTTACCTCTGGTTCTTCATATGATTCCTCATCAGATTCGCCAATTGCCATGAGCGCCCGTTCTTCATTCTCACCATCTTCTGATTCTTCATCTGAGCTTTCTCCCAAGCAGCAACCATAGCTTTTTTTGTGGTTTTCTTGGGTTGGACCATTCCTTCTTCCTGTTCCTTTTTTCAAATCTCTCATTTTTCCATTCCACTTTCCACTGAGGACAGTTCTTGAAATGGTGGTCAGTCTTTCCACACTTGTAGCATCCCTCGTTGGTTGGCCTTTCTGGAGCTTTTGCTTTGTTGTAGTTTCCACCTCTTGAGATTCCCTTCTTCCTTATGAGAAAGTTTATGAATTCTTTGGTAACCATGGCCATCTCGTCCTCCTTCGGATCTGCTCCCGCAGTGACTCTCAGTGCTAGACTCCTTTCCTTCTTTGGAGCATCTATTTTCATTGTGTGCCTTCTAAGTTCATAGGCAGTAAGATTTCCAATTAGCTCGTCCAATCTGAGGGTTGCCATATTTTTGGATTCCTGGATAGCAGTGATTTTACTTTCCCAGGAAATTGGTAAGACCCTTGTCAGGATCTTCTCTACCCTGTCCTCTTCAAGAATGACTCTACCAAGAGACTTAAGTTCATTTGTCAAAGTTGTGAACCTTGTGTACATCTCTTGGATTGTCTCTCCTTCTTTCATAGTGAAGTTTTCATACTGAGAGTATAGTAGAGTACCTCTTGATCTTTTCACTTGAGGTGTTCCTTCGTGGGCTACTTGTAAGGTATCCCAAATTTCTTTGGCAGTGGTGCGGCTTTGAATCCTACTATACTCATCTGGACCTAGTCCACAAACCAGCCATTTTTTGGCCTTAGCATTTTTCTCCCATTTCTTCAGATCCTCAGCAGTGCAGTCAATTCTAGTTTTTGATACATCTACTCCTTCAGCAGTCTTTTTCATGGTGGCTAGAGGACCATCAGTGACTATGTCCCAGAGTTCATAGTCTTCTCCAATCAAGTGATCCTTCATCATGTTCTTCCACCAGGAGTAATATTGGCCATTAAAGAGTGGTGGCCTTGCAGTTGATTGACCCTCCCAATTTCCAGGTAGTGCACTCATTTTGATCTTTTCCAAGGTGTTAGCCTTTTCAAGGATAACCTTCTCTGATACCAATTGATGTTTTATACGTCAATACCACCCAAGATGGGGGTGATTTGTGTGGTGTACAATTTTCAAGTGCAGTCTCTATAGAAGAACCTGGTTCTTCTTGGTGTTCCAACTTCTACAGTTTGCGGAAAAGTAATTGCAGAATTTAAAGAGCACAACAATTTTACGTGGAAAACACCTGGCTCAAAAGGTGAAAAAACCACGACCTACTTCCCAGTAGGATTTTCCCAAACTCTTCACTATGTCAATGAGCCAAACAACATTTACAAAATAAACTCTTTTGTAAACCTAAGGACTAACTCTAATCCCTTTGTGGCAAACTAGCCTCTAGCTAATTGCGACAAACTTCAAGTTAACTCTAACTTGAACAGTGTGTACCTATTACAATTGCTTCTAGATAAAGCTGAAACATATAATGTGTAATCACCTACTACAACCAGTTAGGCTCAAAAGACAACAGATGGAACTGGTTCTTCTAGCTGGTTCAAGTAACTTTTATGTCACACAAGGATTCTGCTTGCAAAATTGCTTTGATAATTTTGCTTTCAGTTCTTGTTTCACTTCTGTGTTTGTGCGTCAATTCTTCAGTAGGAATGCTTCAACATTTTATAGAATCAGTAGTTGAGATGTTGTTGTTCAGTTCTAATGCAACTCTTCACTGGTGGAAGAGTTTGTGTTTATCTCAACTTTCTTGATCTTGATTCTGTCCTGCCTGAAATTGAACTCCATCTTCTTATCAATTTACAACCTTTTCGCTTAGGAGATAACCTCGTAGTTCACAGATAATGTTATTCTCCTGTGCATGGACGCTTCTCGTGCCAATGGGTCTGTTTGACTATGTTTGCCCTGATGGACCTGGTTCTTCTGGGTTGGCATTTATGAATCTTCAAAACCATGCAGTGACTTGATTCAACACGGTCATAAAGAGAAGATCGAGCAACCACACAAGCTAATACCCGGCAAGGATATGAAATATTCAACCTCACAAACTGACTGAATAAGGACTGAACATCCAAGCCTAATGGCCTCTCAACTGCAGGAAGATATGCCAAACTCCCCAAAATCTCCGCCCGGCGACTCAAGGCATCGGCCACCACATTGGACTTCCCCGGGTGGTATAATATGGTGATGTCGTAGTCCTTTAGTAACTCCAACCATCTCCGCTGGCGCAAATTGAGGTCCTTCTGCCTGAACAAATGCTGCAAACTCTGGTGATCCGTGAAAATCTCACAGGGAACACCGTATAAATAATGACGCCATATCTTCAGGGCGTGAACAATCACTGCCAACTCGAGATCATGAACTTGATAGTTCTTCTCATGTACCTTCAACTGTCTGTACGCGTAGTCAATCACCCTACCGTCCTACATCAACACCCCCCCCCCCAAGGCCAATCCTCAAAGCACCACAAAACCTGGTATAGGCCCCTGAACCTGTAGGCCTTGGCCNNNGTCCTACATCAACACCCCCCCCCCAAGGCCAATCCTCAAAGCATCACAATAGACTGTATAGGACCCTGAACCTGTAGGCAATACCAATACTAGAGCTGTAGTAAGGGTTGTTTTGAGCTTCTGAAAGCTCTCCTCACATTCCTCAGTCCACCTGAACGGGGCACCCTTTTGGGTCAATCTGGTCATAGGTGATGCAATGGATGAAAATCCCTCCACAAAACGGCGATAGTACCCAGCCAACCCAAGGAAACTGTGTATCTCAGTAGCTGAAGGCGGTCTAGGCCAACTCTACACCGCCTCCACCTTCTTCGAATCTACCTTGATCCCATCACAAGACACCACATGGCCTAAGAATGCCACAGAATCAAGACAAAGTTCACACTTAAAAAATTTTGCATATAATTTCTTCTCCCTCAAAGTCTGTCCTCAAATGCTGCTCATGATCCTCCTGGACCGAGAATATACCAAGATGTTGTCAATAAACACAATGACGAAAGAATCAAGATAAGGCCAGAACACGCTGTGCATCAAGTGCATAAAGGCTGCTGGGACATTAGTCAGCCCAAATGACATAAAAAGGAACTCATAGTGGCCATATCTAGTCCTGAAGGCAATCTTCATGATATCCGGCTCCCGAATCTTCAACTGATGATAGCCCGAACGCAAGTCAATCTTGGAAAATACCCTAGCACCCTGTAACTGGTCAAACAAATCATCAATGTGAAGCAATGGATACATGTTCTTCACTGTGACCTTTTTCAACTGCCGATAATCAATACACATACGCATAGAACCATCCTTTTTCTTCACAAATAATATCGGAGCACCCCAAGGTGATACACTAGGACTGATGAAACCCTTATCAAGCAACTCCTGCATCTGCTCCTTTAACTCCTTCAACTTAGGATGAGCCATACGATAGGGAGGAAAAAATGGTCTGAGTGCCCGACAACAAATCAATGCCGCAATCAATATCTCTGTTGGGCGGCATACCCGGAAGATCAGCTGGAAAAACATCAGGATAGTCCCGTACAACTGGAACTGACTCAACTGTAGGGGTATCAGCACTAACATCTCTCACATAGTCTAAGTACGCATCACACCCTTTCTCAACCATCCACTGAGCCTTAAGGAAAGAAATGACTCTGCGAGGAGTATACTCTAAGGTACCTCTCCACTCTAACCTCAGCAATCCTGGCATAGCCAGCGTCACGGTCTTGGCGTGACAATCAAGAATAGCATAGTGGGGCGACAACCAGTCCATGCCCAAGATAACATCGAAATCTACCATATTGAGCAATAATAAATCAGCCCTGGTTTCAAAACCAGTGATAACAATCAAACACGACCGATATACGCGGTCCACAACAAGAGAATCTCCCTTCGGAGTAGAAACATAAACAGGGGAACTCAAAGAATCCCGAGATACCCCAGATGTGAAGCAAAATAAGAAGACACATATGAATACGTAGAGCTTGGGTAAAATAATATTGATGCATCCCTATGACAAACAGGGACAATACCTCTGATGACTGAATCTGAAGCTACAACCTATGAACGGGCTGGAAGAGCATAGTACCTGGCCTAGCCTCCCCCTCTAGGGCGACCTCAACCTCCCCGACCTCTACCTCGATCTGTCTGAGAAGGTGGGGTAGCATCTGGGGCTGGAAGTATAGCTGGAGGACTTGATGAAGCACGTGGAGCCTGATAAGTCTGAGATGATGCACCCCTTCTAGCTCTGGGGCAATCTTTGATCACGTGGCGAGGGTTGCCACACCCAAAACAACCCCTCGGAGGATGTGGCGGCTGGTGTTGACTCTGAACTGGCCTGCTGGACTATCCAGTGATAGTACCTCGAGCAGGAGGCATACAAGATACTGGTGGTGCATAATAAGGCTCCTGAGGTCTAGGAGGAACTTGAATGCCACTGGCTGCTGGAAGAGCTGAATGAACAGGGCGACTCACAAAGCCCCTACCATGGCGTGCCGCTGGTGCACGAACTCCCAAAAAATGACCAGTCTCTCGAGACCTCTTGGCCTCTCTCTCCTCTCTTTCCCAGGCTAACATACTCTCAATCCTCCGGGAAATATTCACGGCCTGCTGGTAAGTGATATCTGTCTCCAACTCCCTGGCCATACTAGTTTGAATATTGGGGTGAAGTCCCTCAACAAGGCGTCGAACCTTCTCTCTGATTGTGGAAACCAAGGCCGGTGCATGACGAGCCAAGTCACTGAAACAAATTGCATACTCCGATACAGTCATAGTACCCTGCCACAACTGCTCAAACTCTGCACGCCAAGAATCCATGAGGCTCTGAGGAACAAACTCAAGAGAAAACATCTCGGAGAACTGATCCCAAGTAAGTGAAGTTGTCTCCTCCAGACTACTCAACTCATGGCACGCCACCACTAATAAGCCGCTCCCATCAGCTGGAAAGCGGTGAAATAAACCCCACTCGTCTCCACAATACCCATAGTGCAGAGAATGCGATGACACTCCTCAAGAAAATCGAGGGCATCATCTGAAGCTAGTCCGCTGAAAATAGGTGGGTGGTACTTCTGGTACCTCTCAAGTTTGAGCTGCCCTGCCTCAGAAACAGCTAGTCTAGCATCATGTTGAACTGGAGCCACTGGGGGCCTAGAGATATTCTCTGGAACCTGCCCAATATGGACCCTCTGCTTAGGAGTACGGGCTGCGGGAGTCTGTGCCCCTCCCCCAGCCTGAGATGTGGCTGGAGCTATCGGGAGTAGTCCCTCCTGGTGCAGAGTGCTGAAGGCGCTCATGAACTAAGCCAAAGTCTCCTGGAGGGCTGGAGTAATAGTAGGGACATCTTGTGCCCCTCCAACTGTAGTTGATGGCGACTCCTTTGTCATTGCTCTCGCCGGTGCTCGGGCTACACCGCGTGCTCGTCCTCTACCCCTGACCCTGCCTCTGGCGGCTCTGGCTGAAGGCTCGGGTGTCTGATCGTCAGTACGTCCGATACGGGTCCTCACCATCTATGAGCAAGAGTAGAATAGAGGTTTAGAATTTGATGACAGTAACTAGCACGACAAGGAATTCCAAAGAATGTGATTGCTCTTAACAGTTACATAGCCTCTCAAAGATAGATACAAACGTCTCCGCACCGATCCGCGAGACTCTAATAAACCGGCTTGTGACTCCTATGAACCTAGGCGCTCTGATACCAACTTGTCACGACCCGATTTACCCTCCGAAAGGCATCGTGACGGTACCTAATCTCTACAACTAGGTAAGCCTACACTGCGGAAATAAATGAAATAAAATTTAAAGACAGAAAAGAATATAAGAAAACATAACATAGCCGCTCGGCATGTACAACTATAACTCCCAAAATCCGGAATATCACATTAGTCACAAGCTCTATCTCAAAGTAGCTCTATACAACGTAAGGTAAAATACATATAAAATCTATCTAAGTCTGGAACGGAAGGTGACTCGAAGGACTCTACGGACGTGGCAGAATTACCTTTCGGTCTCCTCAAAGTAGCTGCTCGGACCCCTAGCCATGAAACAGAGTGCTGGTACCTGGATCTGCACACGAAAAACATGTGCAGGAAAGGGCATGAGTACACCACAGTTGGTACCCAGTAAGTGTCAAGCCTAACCCCAGTCAAGTAGTGATAAGGTCAGGTCAAGGCTCTACTGGATTTTTATAAGTAAAAAAGTTTAAAAACAGTACATACAGATATAAAAGCTAAGGTAAGCAGTAGAAATGAATGATTTGAAAGTAAAACAGCAATAGGGAGCCCTTGGCTCAGCACAAAATATCACACGATGGAATCTCCCGAGATATGTCCCGTAATTCCAAATGTAAAGATGCAGTAAAGGGGAAAGCTCCCAAAATACGTCCGTAGTCCCAATTTAAATATGCAGTACAGGGGAAGCTCCCGGAATATGTTCGTAGTCCCAATTTAAATATACAATACAGGGGGAATGCTCCCGGAATATGTCTGTAGTTCCAATTTAAATATGCAGTGCAGGGGAAAGCTCCCAAAATATGTCTGTAGTCCCAATTTAAATATGCAATGCGAATGAATACCGAATACAGTATAATTGAACAGTTCAGTGAAAAATCACAAGCAGGAACAAGATAAAGACTATCCAACATGGTACACATTGCATCAAATAGGGAATTTCGGTAAACAAGTAGGCATGCTTCTTCCTAGTCTAAACCACACAAGTAGCACATTAAACAGTGTAATAAGAGTAAAAATGATTTATGGCATGGGTAGGAAGAATGAAATTTTATCAACAATAGCCCGTGTACGTACTCGCCACCTCACGTACAAGCGCCCATAAAGCAAATAGTATCAAAATAACCTAAGGGGAAGTCCCCAACACAGTGTTAGGCAAGCCACTTACCTCGACTGCTCTACTCAACTCAAAACCACGCTCTTGCCACGAGTACCCGACTCCGAATGACCCAGATCTATTCAATTCAATTGCATAATGGAAATATCACTTTAGGGAATCATTATAGCTAGTTAGTTCGAAGCTAATACGCGAAATTAGGAAAATTGCCCAAAAAGTCCTACGGGCCAGTGTCTTGAAAACGAGTGAAAGTTACAAATTTAGAACACACATTCACTCACGAACTCACTCGAACAAGAATCACCAAAATCTGACGTCAAAATCTCCTAAAATCCTCCGATTTCTACTTGGAGAACTTCCTCCCATTTTCATAATTTTCCCCCAATTTCATTGATTAGATTGAAGAAATTGCTATGGTTTAATGATATACTAATGAATTAAGGTTAGAAATCGTTACCTATAAAAATTCTCTTCAAAACCCACTGAAAATCGCCAAATCTCGAGCTCCAAATCATTTTAGAAAAATATAAAATTCAAACCCTCGGATTTTTTATACACAACCCAGGAATTCCGCACCTGCGACTATAGGACCGCACCTGCGGAAAACTCATCGCAGGTGCGAAAATTCACTTACTCAGCTGGGGTCGCACCTGCGGTTGTTGGGCCGCACCTGCGGCTTCACACCTACGGAACCCCATCTGCACCTGCGAGCCTGGCATCTTTGACTAATTTCCGCACCATCGAGCCTCCCTCCGTACCTGCGTGTCCGCACCTGCGGCTCCCCATACGCAAGTGCGAGACACCAGAACCAGCAATGCTTCAGCTGGTTTTCTAAGTTCAAAAATCACTTGTTGAGCATTCGAAACATCCTTGAGGCCCCCGGGACCTCAACTAAGCTTACCAATCAGTCCTATTACCTTATCCAAACTTAGTCGAGCCTTTAAAATACATCACATAACATCAAAATCACCAATTATGCATGGATTAAGCCTAAGAACTTATGAAATTTCTAAAATCCACAACCGATGCCGAAACACATCAAATCTAGTCTGAATGACCTCAAATTTTACACACAGGTCATAAATGACACTACAGACGTGATGTCACTTCCAGAATCCCATTTCGAGCCTGATATCAAAATTTCACTTATCGGCCGAAATCGCCGAAATTCTGATTTTCGCCAATTCAAACCTAAATCTACTACCGACCTAAAAAAACACATTTTGAACATGCTCCTAACCCCGAAATCACCCAATGGATCTAACGGAGTCGACGGAATTCCATTTCGGACCCGTCTTCACACAGTTCCAACTACGGCCTGATTTCTAAAGCTTAAACTCACATATAAGGACTATGTGTCCAGAAACTCTCTGAAATTCACAACTAAACGTTACGACAAGTCCCAAAGGCAGAAATAGACATGGGAAAAATAGTTATTAGGGGATTGGCGCGCTAACTCTCAAACGGCTGACCGGGTCGTTACAACATGTAATTCTCCGTGTTCTTCCTCATCCTGCAATCTGCCATCTCATCCTTCCCATTCTCTTATCATCACATCAATTCTATTTTATACTTCTAAAAAATATTCAAACATTTATTCATTTTCCTTAATGACTCTACATAGGGTCATACAATTTCAATACTACACACCTTTTTTTATAAGTTAAAGAGTAGAGAAAAAACTGAAACTTCATGTCGATCCCTCCTCACGCTTCACTAATAGAACTTCAGAGGAGTTACTCCGAGCTTTTGATCTTTGATTTATTGAGTTCTTTGGAGAAGTAAGAACTAGTTCTTAATTTGTTAGATTTTTTAACAATTCCTGTTGACAAAAAAAGGGTCAAATCCACACATGTATTCTTACTTTTCTTGTTATGAATAATAAGGTTGTAAAATCTGAATTGTTTCATCCATTCCACTTTATTTTTAAAAAAAAAAATATTAACCTAATATTTACTCAGTGTAAAATAAATTATGAAGTGTAAAACATATCCTCAAAAAGATTTATAGATAAATGTAATCAAGATTTTGATTCTTCAATTTACCAGAGGCAATTACGCTCCTCTTGCAATGATCAGTCTGGAACTATATTCACGAAAAATCTTCTTCATTTACTAACCTTCAGAACATGTGATCTCCTTTGTAATATATATATATATATATACCCTTTTAAAATTGATAGATTGCAATAAGTTCATACAACTGTTAAAAAATTTCATTACCTCTGTTACAACATCATAATAAAGTTAAAGTGCATTCATCATCACATATAGATGATAGATGTATAGATTTTCCTCAACAAATAACTTTTCATAGGAAGAAAAAAATTGACTTTCAATACTTACATGATGAAAATGAGGGACCGGTTAAGAAAATGAAGAAGCTTTTACAAGATGTAAATAGATTTTGGAGTAGTCATCCTTCCGAGATACTAACACAAAGTTTGTTTTGAAGGAAGAAATTTGATGATACGTAGCAATTATAAACTTTATAAGGAACCAAAACTTGCCAGATTCAAAACCAAGATACATGAGTACATGACTAAATCAACATGTGGGGTATGTTTTTTGTTGATACTACTACTAGAATTAGATCTAACTAATGAAATAGGACAAAACTGAGAGAGGTAAGTCATAAAACCTCATAAGGTTGGAAAGATGCAACACAATGACCAAAAAAAAGAATGAAAGATACAATTTATAACACTAACAAATGAGGGCTATGGATTTTAAAAGCCACAACCTAAGAAGTAATTTATAACACATTAAACAATTGGGGATTATGGACTTGAAAAGTCACAACCTTCAATAAAGATAAATAGTTTTAAATGTATACTTTTAAAATAAGGTAAATGGTTTGAAAAGGGAAAAATGAGAAAAAAGATAAATAGGATTCCTACACTATGAGATATGCCACATCATTTTTTCAATTCCCTATATATATATATATATATATATGTGCAGGCAATGAGTTACTATTACAGGTTGTATCCATAATAAATACATGATGTATTCATATACAGAAAATCGAACTTAAAAATATTTCTATAGATACATGTATCAATTCCGAGCAGAACCTCGAACAATGTCAATAAAAAAAACCAAACTGTATCAGAAAAAAATAGGGGCTGAAACTCTGATGAATGCTCTAATTTTTGGTGTTTAGCGTCTGATATATCTTCTCATTAATTGGATTGATAATGTTGTGTGTGATAATTGATTTAGCTAAGTTATATTAGGAGTGTATCCCGTTAAATTATCAGCTCTCCGTTATTAAATAACTAGAGAGACCTATAATTACGTTGATTGTCGTTATTGTATTCATAAATACATGTAAATACAACGTCTGACAACTGGACTACCCTGTTTTTTAGCCGATTTTTTCCATTGTATTCATGAATATAGTAACTCGAATACATCGAATATATTACCACAACAACTAAAAGATAGTTATGAAAAGTAATTGTGTATATGATAGCTATAAAAAATTAATAATCACTAACCAATAGTCATTTCACAAAATTCCTCTTTTGAAACTTCTTGTATCTTGAATATGTTATTTATTTTAAGAAAAATTCAAGAATTTCAACTCTTTGGTGGGCTCACTTTGTCATTTTCCATGATCACACTACCAGCTAACTTGTCCAATTTTTTTCCTTTGTTGTAGGAGTAAAGCTTATGAAAACAGCGAAAGTTGGTCTACAAATTGCCAAAATTAGTGCAGTATGTGAATTGACAATACACAATGGGAAAAAAATAATTCCACGCTAACGTTTGTATCAAACACAAGCAAATTACTTAGCTTAATCATGATTAATGACATGTAATTCTTATTTTAATTTATGATTCATATGGTTAAGTTACTTGATTCGATGTGAACACGAGATAAAGATACAAAATTTTAATAGAAAAATACCTATGTATCTCTCAACCTCAAAAAACAAAAGAAAAATTTTCAAGTTAAATCCAATAGTAAAGATGACAAACCTTGATTGATTCGGTGACTTATCCTAGGAAATTGCAAACAAGTCTTGTAATAAGTAAATTTATTCAAGAATTGAAATATGTAATTTCTTCCTATAATAATGCTAGTACAGGAGAATTACACATTTCTCTTTGTGAAGGCGGATCGTCTGCAGCAATTCCGCTCGAATTAATGGTCGTAGAGAATCATCACTAAGCGAATAGACTCAACCTAATTATCCCTATAAATAATATAGAGAACAAGCCCTAGTTATTCTCTCTGTGAACAAGTAAGTCTCTCAACACTTGTAGTGGAATTCATCCAGGCTGCACTTAGGCTTATGGTTAGATTTAATGGGTCGCCTGATAAGCTAGCACCTCGTATGGGTGTACCAAGCCAAAAGGCTATTTTTCCAACACTTCCCATATATATGAACCGATAGCTCCAAATGGTTAGGCGAAATTAAATTGCACAAAAACTACCGTTGCTTCCTAGCTAGGATATATATATATATATATGTGTGTGTGTGTGTGTGTGTGTGTGTGTAATTTTTCTTACTTATTTAGGCTTGATTAATCATACAAAATGAATTTTTCTGTTTGTTTAGTAGATTGTCGGATGCAAGTGTAAGGCTGTTGAAGCATAAATGGACTGGGGAGATGAAAGTTGGCATTGCGTTAGTTGTAGTTGTCAGAGGAGTTAGTTACGAGTTAGTTAAAATAGTTAGTTGTGAAGTGCACTGTAGAGAGAGTGATATTAACATTGCTTCTCAATAGTTGGGATGTAAATATATTGCTACATTGTAATTGGTTTGATTCATGAAATATGAACATTCTATTCTCTCTTCTCTTCTCACATTTCTATCAGTTGTTTTTCTCGATTTTGACCTGAATTAGCTATCATCTTATTCGAGATTAGCTTCTAAATTAACAAATTCCATTGCGATCTTCACTGATTACATCGATTGGTATCAGAGCAATCGATTCTCGGGATAATCAACATGATTAGAAGCAAAAATCAAGAAAAATCAATCGACGAAATAGAGGATAAACAATCACATATTCAAGAGCAGTTACAAAAGGTAATGGATGGCATGATAAGTATGAGCGAGAGGGATTCAAAAGCTGATAAGGAATTGTCGGGCCTTAAAGAAGCTATTGGAATCGTCACTCAGAAAGGGAAAGAACAGATTGTAGCCGAGTCTTTGATTAACAAAGGGAAACCGATGGAAGTTAGAAGCAAAGAATCACACAGTGGTTCTGCTCATTAAGGAAATGGTTACTTCTTTACTCGATTCTCAAAACTAGATTTTTCTCAATTTTCTGGTGTAGACTTGCGTACATGGTTGTATAAAGTCGTTCAATACTTTTTTATGGATGAGGTTCCGTTTGAACAAAGGATGAATGTGGCATCTATTCACATGGATGGTAATGTCATTGCTTGGCATATATCCTATTTGAAGTCTAGAAATTCTACTCTAGATTTGGACTGAATATGTACTAGCTTTAAATGAAAGATTTTGGGACAATTTTGAGGATCGTAGGAGGCTTTGAAGATTTTAAGCCAAACTGCTTGATACATGTCGGATGAGCACGCTTAGCGAGGATAATTTTTAAGTCAATATCATAGCATTGGAATGCTTTAAAGGAGTCAAGATTAATAAGGCCATATTAGCAATTTATCTATTTAGACTAGTCTTATAAAGCTAAGGGTATTTTAGTTATTTAGCCTAAATAGCACTCTAGTATAAATAGTCACTTCCTCTCATTTTGAAAGGAAACTTTTGATGATGAATTGATAAACAAAGACCAAACCTTGAGAGGTTTAGGGTATCTTTTATATCTCTTTATTTACCTTTAGATTATCTATGTTAGGTTTATCATGTATGAGTTCATGTTCATACTCTTGGATTATCTTTTGTATTTGAATGTTAATTCAGTGTTCTAGTTGATATATCTTCTTGGGCTTTGAATTGCATTCTATGCTTAACTTAATTTGTATTAGTTGTTCTTGTTCTTCCTAGATTAGTGTTTATTATAGGAATTCAAGGGATCTAACTAGTTCATAGTTAGGTTCTTGTCTTTCTCTATTTTAAACCCTAATCTTCTATCCTTTTTGATTTCGTGTATTTTTGCATTATCCGTATTTTCGATACGATTCTGTATCATCTTGGTATCAGAGCGAAGGTTTTGGATTTTTCTATCAATCCTTGGGTCTTTGTTTTGATTATCATATAATCTGAAAATAAAATAAAAAACCAAAAACCAAAAAAATAACAAGTGTTCTGTTCATCCGACTGTTTTGAGTTCATTGTTCTTCCTGGTCGATTTCCTAAATAGAAATTCAGACTCTTAGCTCTTTCTCTGTTCGATTTTGAAGTTGAAAACCTGTTGAATCCACTTAAATCATTAGATAACAGTTAAAATGTAACGACCCGATCGGTCGTTTTGAGCATTTTCACTTCGCTCGGTTATTTGAGTGCATGAGTAGCTCTTTGTGATGTATTATGACTTATATGTCGGTTTTGGTTTTCAGGTTATTCGGAATTGATTTAGAAGAATGATTCTCAACTAGAAACTTCAAATTGCAAATGTTTGACCAAGTTTGACTTTTGAGAATTTGACTCCGGAACGGAGTTTTGATCGTTCTATTAGGTCCGGATATTGATTTTGGACCCGGGCGTATGCCCGGATTTGCATTTGGATGTTTCTAGAAGGTTTCAACACTAATTGGCGAAAATTGGAGATTTGAAGGCTTGGGAAGTTCATAAGTTTGACCGAAAGTTGATTTTGAAGATATTAGATTCAGATTGTGGTTCCGGGAGTTGGAATAGCTTCGTCATGTCATTTGGGACTTGTGTAAAAATTTTGAGTTCATTCCGAGATGATTTGATATGTTTCGGCGCGTGTTTTGGAAATTTGAAAGTTCAAAGTTCATTATGTTCGAATTAAGGCGTGATTCATCGCTTCGATGTTGTTATGTGTGTTTTGAGGCCTCGAGTAGGTCCGTGTTATGTTATGTGGCTTGTGGGTATGATTGGATGGGGTCCCGAGGGCTCGGGCGTGTTTCAGATTGATTTCAGCTATTTTCCTTAGTATTTTAGTTGCTGGTTCTAGTGTTCCGCACTTGCGAGTGGTATTGCGCAGGCGCGATGAAGGCAGGTGTGAGGCATGTGTCACAGATGCGTAAAAGATCAGGGTTGGAGCTCATCGCAGATGCGGAGGAAGAATCGCACCTGCGGGTGCGCAACATCGAAAATTGTTCCGCAGGTGCGAGGGGGTTGGCTGGTGAGTGTGGTCGCAAGGATTGGAGTAAGTGTTCTCTACTCGGTTTTGATTATATTCCATGAATCTATCTTCATTTTTGCAATTGGTTGATGAATTTTAAAGAGGAAATTGGGGGTTTTGGCATAAAGTTTCATAATATGAAGTTTTGAGTTTTGAACATCGATTTGGAGTCGGAATTGAGTGAAATTAGTATGGTTGGACTCGTAATTGATTGGTTGTCGGATTTTGTGAGTTTTGTCGGGTTTTGAGGTACGGGGCTGGGTTGGGATTTTGGACCGATTTCGGGCATTGATTTAAGATTCGATCTTTTATGATCGGGATTGGTTCCTTTAGCATTGTTTGATGTATTTAAATTGTTGTTGGTCAGTTTCGAGCCGTTTGGAGGTCAGAACACGCGGGATGGCATTTTTGGGACATCGCTTGGCCTGTTCGATATTGGTATTGGCTCGTTCGAGGTAAGTAACTCTTCTAAACTTAGTGCTGAGGGTATGAAACCTTGCAATACGTGTTATGTGATTGGTATTGAGGTGACACACATGCTAGATGACGGGCGTGTGGGCATGCACTCTGTGAATTGGGACCCTGAGGTTCCATGACACTGTATAGTGGCCCTATCTTGTTGTTATCAATGTCTCCAGCATGTGATATAGTAATTGAGTTGTCATTCATGCTAAATATCATGTTTAGGCCTTATGCTGATTATTTTTTGGACCCATAGTGGTTGTTTCTTGCTGTCATCTCACTGATTTCATTGATATTTCGTACTCAGTCATATGCATACATTTATATCATATCTCAGTCTTAGTTGTTGTTTATTGATACATCATGTCATTGTTGTTGGGCTAGTTCATGACATTGTGAGCCTGTGAGTGAGATTGGAGAGATTGATGACTGAGTGTCCTCAGAGACTGATTATGAGTGACAATTATGGGATCGGGCTGCATGCCGCAGTATGTTATATTGATTTATACCTGGATTGGCTTATGATAGCGCCTGGGCTGTAGGAGCCCCTCTGGAGTTTGTACACACCCCCAGTGAGCGCGGATGATATTATAGAGGGATGGACTTCCCTGGACATGGATTTGTCCGAAGCACTTGATATGTGGAGATGGATTTCTCTACAGGGTTAGTTTCCTTTTTTCCTCGGTATTGGATGACTTATAGTCAGTGTTGTATATGTTCCGGGATGGATTTACCCGGGCCGTATGGTTCATATACAGTACTGAGTGGTTGAGCATGATGCGTGGAAAGCGTGAGGTAGTGAGATTGAGTACTTTGAAAGTGTGAGTACATGATTCATCTCTGAGATACATGACACTGGCATGTACACATGACATACATGCATAGAGATGCATTTTTTCCTCATGTCGTACGGTATCACATCATTCATGACTTTTTACACACATTGATATGTGGGCCTAGAGAGGTGTGTTTGCACTTGTTATTTGGAAAGAAAATGGACTTTCTTACTTATCGTTGAAATGATCATTGAGAAAAATTACAGTTTCAAACTATCTTATATGTTACGACGATTTCGGCAAAGGATTTGAGTTTTCATTGATATTCTTGAAAAGTGGAATGATTTTCGGAAAATTGTGAAAAAGCTGAGCATTTTTATCTCTGAGTTACCTTCTTATTTATATGCTTTATGTTGTTATGAACTGCTATTGGTTATTGGTGTTAGACCCGACCTATGTTCCAGCCCGTCACTACTTTCAACTCAAAGTTAGGTTTGTTACTTACTCAGTACATGGAGTCGTTTGTACTGATACTACACTTCTGCACATTGCGTGCAGATGTTGGCTGCAGTTGTTGCCGTGCTCGAGGGTTGTTGGACTTTAAGATGTACCCGCGTCCATGTTGTAGCTGCCTCTATTGTTCGGGCTAGCCTTAGATTAAATTGTGTTGTTCATGTACTTTTCAAACAGACCGTGTATTTATTTCATTTCTGCTTTGTAAATTGTATTCAAGCTCATTAGTTGTACTACCGGTCCTTGGAAAAATGTAAAAAGTTCACACAATTTATTCTGTTTAATTGACTTGTTAAGATTATTGAAATTTGATAGTTATTAGTTGGCTTACGGTTGGGTTAGGTGCCAGGGTTCTAGTTTAAAATTGATTGGATGTTTGTGATTCTTGTTGGAAACATCACTTTTAAGCTCGATTGAGTCAATTTGGAGCTAAATTTCTAGGGTTTTGGTTGAAATTTTCGGAATCGAAGTCGAAGAACACGAAGAAGTTGGGTTCTTCTGATTTCGTGATTGTTTGCACAAATTAAACATTGGGGTTTAATCCTAGAGCTGATAGGGAGTTGTAGTTCGAGTTTGAGAGTGCTTGAAGCTTGTTTGAATTGATTTTGAATGCAAAACACCAAAGCTGATTCTCGGAGAAGAAGACTGACTGTGTCTTTCAATTGCGTTGGTGTTTGTTCAAATTAGCCACTGAGATTTGCTCGGATTGTTTAGTGAAGTTTGTAGTCCAAGTATAAGCTCCATTGGCGTTGGTTTAAATGAGATTGAACCAAAAGTTTTAGCCGAGCTCGAAGAGCATCGAAGAACAACTACAAATTCTGGGATTGAGTTCCTGAAGCTGTTGTGTAGCCTACGCACTCCTCGACGTATCAGTTCTTCAGAATTGCAGCAGCAGAAGTTTCACTGTGAGCTTCGACATTAAAGTGTTTGTTGGATTTAGAACCGAACCATAGCTGGAAATTTGAAGAACTAGAAGAACACCAGCTGCGAATTCGAAGAACTTCGTGGACTGATTCCAATCGATTCGAGCAGCTGAGAAATCATCGCACGAATCAGTTTTGGTTTTAATATTTTGTCGAGTTCGGAAATCAGGGGCTTTAAGCTGAAGTTTCGGACTACAGTTTAAGCGACAAATCTGCACTGTTGAGCTCCAGTTAAGATGCAAACATGCAGCACCTTACTCGGTTAAGTTCCAACTGCATTTCTGCCCAGCAGTGCCTTGAAATGAGTCTTCTGATAGTTGTTTATGAGAATAGTAAACGTGACTGATCAGTTGAGTTTTAGAACAGTGGGGACTGCATTTGAAATCAACACCACTGAAGCCAAACTTTCTGCAATTTCAGCACATTCCAGCTTCTGCTGATGAGTTCAGCAGCATTTACTTTCTGCCTAGTTTAATTTTTGCTTTTGCTTAGCTTAGTTAAGTTGTTTTGATCAGTTCTGAGCAGTAAGTTGACTGCAAATCTCTGCACTGTTTTTCCATAGCTGATTTTCTGCACTGTTGCTATTGATTTTTTTGTTGCTGCTGCAATTCTAGTTTTGAACTTTTGCATAGTCAGTTGTGAGAGAACTTTTGCACATTTAGTTGTGAGGTTGTCCAACCTGTTCTGGTGCTGAATTCTGAAGTATGCAACTGAAGAATTTGGTCGTTAAGAGTTAGCTTCCACTGTACTGCTACGGTGCTACCCTTCAAAACTGCATGTGAGTTAGTTTAACTGAAATAACCTGTTGAAGATGCATTCATCTTTGAAGAACATTGCTCAGGAGATTACCAACAGTTTGCATACTTTGTCAGCTATTGTGAATCTTTCCATCTGCCAGATGTGGCTAGTTTTGCAAATCTGACCAGTTTTACAAAATTAGCCAGTTTTGCGAATATGACCTAAATTTGAAGTAGTGCCTAGTTTCGTAGTTTCTTTTATTTCTTCCAATTTGTAGTACCTCTCAACTAGATTAAACTTGATAATTGTTCTTATTGAGTATTATTCTAGTTTCTTTGTGTGCTTATTTTCTTTCGTGTTTTTCTCTTTATTTTCGTTGTGAATTGTTTGGCTCAAGTCCGTTTGCTTTTAATTGTGCTTTCTTTGGTGTCACATACATTCCATTTCAAACCGATGCTTGATTGCCTACTTGGATTTATTTGAGAACGTTGGTTGTGAAGAGAACTTTTAGATACCATTGTGTGAAAAAAGGCTTGAGTGGTGAGTTTAATTGAGTGAGGTCGCAAAAGCCGACCTTTGAGTGTAACACGAGTGTTGAGTGACATCTATATTGAGTGAAACAATAAGTAAGGGAGTGAATTGTGAGGTCCTATTTTTTAACTAACCAACTTTCTTGCTTTAAGTTTTCTTTTGTAGGTACAAGGAGTCATAAGGGAGGTATGGATGGTTATGTGGGTTCTTCTTATGAAACTAATTATGCTTCTCCAAGTGTTGAAATCATTTATGATGAAAATGGGAGAAATATAAATTTGAGGCATTATGTAGCGAATGTAGAAGGCTATGATGGTTGCTTAGTTTCTATAAGTAATCACTATGCGACCAACTTCATTGCTTCATTGTTTGTTGAATGGTTGGGATTGAGTTGTATTCCAAGGGAGTCGCCTTATAAATTTTGGGGTGAGTTGGTTGATAGAGGTGTGGTGGTTGCTATAACCAAAGGAGACTTTAAAGAAGTGGTTTGGTGTGATGTATACCCTAAGAAGTATTGCCATGTGCGATTGGGAAAGCCTTGGTTTATTGACCATAATCTTCCTATTGATGTAGAATGGAATAAGTATGTTGTTGATATAAATGGAAGGGGGCATTCCTTCATTCCTAAATACTTTGAGGATAAATTGGTGGCAAGGCAAGATATTGGACATGGAGTTTGGAGTACAAATCAATTCACAAGTCACTCTCCTTGTCCAAGGGGAGATTATGATGCTTATATTATGCCAAGCCAAATTGTGTCTTTTGATGCTTGTTACAATGCACCTTAAACTTATCCACCACCCCACTACCAACACGAACTACAACCCCCAACCACACTTCAACCACCACAAGTACATCAACTACAATCTTATCATCCTTCACCACAACCTAGACCACCACTAACTCTAGATCCACAACCTATGCCTCAAGCACCACCAAGGAGGGATAATCTCCCTACTCCACCACCCATACCACCTCAAGAGCCTCGAATGATTAACAACCCACTTTTTCAACATGATCATGAGACCACCTTGAATGACTTGGACGATATCCAACAAGTTTCTAATGGATAATATAGGAAGAATGAAGATATGTTGGTGAGAAAGACTTTGCCTACTTATATGGAGGAGGAAGAAGTGGAAAATACACAAAGGCATAATATCTTTTACACTAGATGTTTGATTTTGTATATGATATGCACTTTGGTAGTCGATGGAGCAAGTTGTGACAATTTGGCGAGTGCTACCTTAGTGAAAGAGTTAAAGTTGGAAACTTCACCTTGTAAGTTGCAATGGTTGAATGCTTGTTGCGAACTTAAAGTGAACAAAGTAATGAAGATTCCTTTCATGATTGGGGATTACAAGGATGAAGTAATTTGTGGGGTTGTTCCATTACATGCTTGCCATGTCATCCTTGGGCGACCTTGGTTGTATGATAGAGATGTTTTGCATCACGAAGAAAGAATCACTATTCTCTTAAGTGGAAAGGCAACTTGGTGACACTTGAACCATTGGAACCAAGTGAATTCTTGAAAGAGCGAATGAGTTTGAGAACATCCTTAAATAATGCAAAGAGAAAAAGTAAGGATGAGAGACAAAATATAGGGAGAAGTAACGAAGAGAAAAGTGACAACTCTAGAGTGGAAAAAGGAGAGGAAGTGTGGAGTGAAGTGAGTGAGTTGTCACAAAAAAAGAGTAAAGAGATTAAAAAAGAAAATGAAAGAAAAGAAAGAGGGAAACCAAAGAGAGAGCGGAGATTTTCTTTATTCTAATGCCATTAACCTTTCTTCTTTCTCTAGTTGTTTTGTATCATGTGTATGGACTTTTGGAAAGGAGCCATCAAGTGAAGTTCAATCTACTTTGATGAACTGGGAAGATCAAGCTACCTTTTCAAGAGAACTTTTGAAATTAAATGAGCAAGTTCAAGGTAAAGAGAATACTTTAGAAGTGCTTCAAGGTAGAATAGCTTATCCTTCTACTCTTGGTACTATAGTTGATTGTGGTAACACTTTGAGTTTGAAAGATAGCTATGGCATTGATGAGTTTGGTGTTTCTTTATCTTGTGATGAGAACAATAATTGTGATTTGCAACTAGCTAAGAGTTCTTGTGCATTATTGGATTATTCTAGTTCTTTGGTTAGTGACTATTTAGCTAGTAATGATGTTGAATCTTATGATAACACACCTTTATGGGATGATGAACGTGATGATTCATTTGACTGTACTTTAACTTAGTTGGAAAAAAGTTTTGAACTTTATGAAGAAACAAGTCAAGAAGAATGTGTTGATGAATTTTTTGATTCTATTTCCATTCCTTTGGAAGAAAGATTCAATTATTATGACGAAATGGGAAAATTTGAATGTGGTGATTTGGTTGAGAGTAAAAAGGAAAGTAAAGTTTTGTATGTTAGCACTAGTATTAGTTGATTTACTTATCTTATTCCTGCTTTGGAAAGAACATTCTTGTTAAATTTTGCTAATACTTCTATGAAAAAAGGTAAGAATGTTTCTTTTAATGTTCTGATTGATCATTGTGAGTAAAAATAACCTAAGTTTATTGATTATTTTGTGAAGGTTCAACACGGAAAAGTTGCTAAGGGTAAGGAAAGCCATGAACTAACACTTTGACATATTATTTGTCATTTGTCAAGAGCTTTTTCTTTTGCCCGAAAGCAAGAATGGTATGTACATTTGGCTTATGCTTATCTTGTGTTTATCTAAGGCCATTGAGGTAGAGATTCGTAACTTTGAGTATTTTGATATTCTCTATATGGTGATTCATGATGTTGGCCTATCTTTTTAGTTTCCATGTGAGTTTGTTGTTGGAAAGTATGTGGATACTTGGGGAGTAAAGTTTGTTTTTGACCCCGGAATTATTTCTTATTGTGGTTAAGTGTCTTTCTTTGGATTGGAAAGCATGATTTTTATTGTTTCTTAGGACACTTGGTTATACCATAAAAGTGTGTACTTTGTTGAGAATTTTACAAGATTGTGGTTTTGTTGGAAGCATGGAACTTTACACTCTCTTGATTCTTTTCATGGGTATTATTTTCCTTATAGTCAAGATTGTGTCATTTATGTTGAAGACATATTCTTTCTAGATTATGACACTTGGCTATATCATAAGAGTGTTACTTTTGAGTGCAAGATCGAGACCTTTGATCTTTTAGCGTGGATATACAATGCTTTGCTTGTGATTGGCTTGATACTTATATGTTCCCCTTTCTTGGTTTTGCAAGGTCCAAATTCGAGGACGAATTTTTTTCAATGGGGGAGGATGATACATGCCGGATGAGCACGCTTAGCGAGGATAACTTTCAAGTCAACATCATAGCATTGGAATGCTTTAAAGGAGTCAAGATTAAGAAGGTCATATTAGCAATTTAGCTATTTAGGCTAGTCTTATAAAGCTAATGGTATTTTAGTTATTTAACCTAAATAGCACTCTAGTATAAATAGTCCCTTCTTCTCATTTTGAAAGGAAGCTTTTGATGATGAATTGATAAACAAAGACCAAATCTTGATAGGTTTAGGGTATCTTTTATTTCTCTTTATTTACTATGTTTTTAGATCATCTATGTTAGGTTTATCATGTATGAGTCCATGTTCATACTCTTGGATTATCTTTTGTATTTGAATGTTAATTCATTGTTCTAGTTGATATATCTTTTAGGAGCTTTGAATTGCATTCTATGCTTAGCTTAATCCGTGTTAGTTGTTATTGTTCTTCCTAGATTAGTGTTTATTATAGGAATTCAAGGGGTCTAAATAGTTCATAGTTAGGTTCTTGTCTTTCTCTATTTTAAACCCTAATCTTCTATCCTTTTGATTCTGCGTATTTTTGCATTATCCTTATTTTTGATACGATTCTGTATCACTGCTGGGGTTAAGGAATATCAAGCAGAGTTTGACAGATTATTAACTGGTGTTAATTTGACAAATGAGAATGCTATTAGTTATTTTTAATGGGAACTTAAACCAGAACTGAATAAGGCTGTAAAAATTCAAGCATCAAGAACCTTAATGCAAGCCTGTAAGATTTTTAGATTACATGAAGAAGTCTTTGATGCCCATGCCAAAACAAGGGGGTCGAAACATGTTTTTAGACCTTCTCACTCCAACTCCAATCCTATTTTACGTACTCCAATTTTCTTCAGATCACAGAACTACCAAAAACCCTTTGCACCAAACTCCACTCACTAAAGAAATGCTGATATCAACCCAAACAAACAAAATATATTAGGTAGAAGGCTAATTGTTGCAGAAATGAAAGAAAAAGGGCCAAAGGTTAGTGCTTCTTTTGTGATGAAAAATATGAGATGGGCCATAAATGCAAGTCTAGGAAGTAGTTATCTATGGTGGAAGTGGTAGATGAGGAAATAACCACAACACTAGAGGTAGAGGAGGAGGTATTGATCCAAGAAATTGTGGAACCTGGTAATGAATTCATGACTATATCCTTGCAAGCTTTTACTGGGTGCTTGGTTATCAAACAATCAGAGTCATTGGCTATCATGAGAAGAGGCCTTACAAGTTCTGGTTGATATTGGGAGTACACACAAATTTATTGATTAGGAAGTTGCTAACAAACTGGGGTGCCAATTTAGTTCTATAGTAGAATAATCTATCAGTGTAGTTGATGACAGAAATTACTGCAAGGGATAACATTCTCATCTGATTTCCTATTGTTACTATTAGGGAATGTGGATACACTACTAGAAAATGAGGTTTTACCGATGGACAAATTATGTAGCTAAACAGAAAAATCCATCGCTAATCTCATTTAACGACGAATTAGCAGCGGATTATCAAGACATTCTGCTAGCTACAAGCGGTTTAGCGACAGATTCGCAATGACATTCGTAGCTAATTCCAGTTTTTTTGAGTGTTATAGTACTAGGAGTGAAATGGCTCAGTACTTTAGGAAGAATCATGTTTGATTTCAGGAACAGAACCATTGAATTTGTAAACCAAGGCAAGAAACATGTATTGAGAAGTGCTAACAACCAACTGAAATCAACTAAAGCTACTTCCTTACCCAAACTAAATGATTCAGAGGCCTAGATCTTCATGATATCATTGAAGGACATGGATGCATATAGAATACAATGCCATAACATACAAGTCACACAGGAAACTGCACTTACACCAGCTTTAATTTCTCTCATCAAGCAGTATTCGGGTATTTTTGAAGTGCCCACAACCTTAACCCTTCATAGAGGCTCTTTTGATCACATAATTTCCTTGACAGTGTCTCTGCAAATCCTGTGAACAAAAGGCCATATAGATATCCTGGAACAAAAAAGGATATCATTGAGAAGATAGTTCAAGAAATGATGGATCAAGGGGTAATTTAGCATAGTACCAGTCCTTATGCCTCACGTGTTGTGTCAGTAGGAAAGAAGGATGGTCGTTGGAGGCTATGTATTGATCATAAGGAATTGAACCATATGACTGTTAAGGACAAGTTTCCTATTATTGAGGATTTTGTTGAAGAATTGGGGGTGCAGTTGTGTTCTCTAAGATAGATCTTGGAGCAGGATACCACCAGCTAAGAATGGTAAGAGAGGACACCCACAAAACAACTTTCAAAACTCATGAAGGTCATTATGAGTTCTTAGTTATGCCTTTTGGGTTAACTAATGCTCCTTCATCATTCCAAAGTCTTATGAATTATAGTATAAGCATGTATGCTCATGTTGATCACGTGAATGTTGTCTTTGAACTAATGCAGCACTATCAGTTATATGCTAAGATGACTAAGTGTGCATTTGGTGTGTCTAAGATATAGTACATGGGCCATTTCACAACACTTACCTCACTTTGAAGACCACTCACTGCTCAATCACAACTTTGCCTCTCAAACAAGCCTCTGAACCAATAGAATCTAGCAAATTACCAACCACACGATTCAAATTAAGCCTTAGGAACTACCCACGATTACAGGAATTCAATTTAGGCCATTTTTAAAAAAGTCAATCCCCGGGCCCGCTTGGTCCAATCCTGAAGTTCGGACCAAAACCTGATTACCTATTCACCCCCGAGCACGATTATGTAATTTGTTTTGGAAACCGACCTCTATTTGAGGTCTAAATCCTCAATTTCTACCCAAAACCCCCCAATTCCACCATGAAAACACTAGATTTTAGGTCAAAAACTTGTGAAATGTAACGAAAGATTGAAAGGAAATAGGTTAGAATCACTTACCAATAATTTGGGGAAGCAAGAGTCTTGAAAAAATCGCCTCTAGAGTTCTAGGTTTTGAAAATTTGAAGAATGAACCAAAATCCCGTCTCATTTTGGTCAGTTGCAGGTGTCGCATTTGCGACCTCCAAGTCGCAAATGCGAAGATCATCACACCCTTATTTCTTCGAAAATGCGAAGAATAGGTCGCAAATGCGAACTCTGATCCACCCGCAAATGCGACCCATTGATCGCATTTGGGATCATTGCCTACCTAGCTCCCACTTCGCAAATGTGAAGTTTGTTCGCAAATGCAAACTCTGGTATCCCCAGTTACTCTTTGTAAATGCGATGAGTAGATCGCAAATGAAAACCCATCAGTGGTCGCGATGATTGACCTCGCAATTGCAAGGTCTGCGGCCTGCAACAAAAGCTGAAGCACGCCAGCAATGTTCTTAGTCCAATTCACTCTATAGTCTATCTGAAACTCACCCAAGCCCTCGGGGCTCTAAACCAACTATGCACACAAGTTTAAAAATATCATACGAACTTGCTCGCGCGATCAAATCACCAAAATAACACCTATAACTACGAATTGAACACCAAATCAAATGAAATTTTCAAGAAAACTTTGAAACTTCTATTTTCACAACCGGATGTCCGAATCACATCAAACCAATTCATTTCTCACAAAATTTGACAAACAAGTCATAAATGTACTATTGGACCTATACTGGGCTCCGGAACTAAAATATGGACCCGATATCCAAAATTCAAATATCGGTCATATGTTTCAAGTTCATTAAGCCTTAAACTTTCAAATTTCTATAAAATGCGATAACTCCGGCTAGGGACTTCCGAATTCGATTCTAGGCATACGCTCAAGTCCCAAATTACGATATGGACCCACCGGGACCATTAAAACATGAATCCAGGTCTGTTTGCTCAAAACGTTTACCGAAGTCAACTCAAGTGGATTTTAAGGTAAATTTTCATATTTTTTCAGTTTTTAACATAAAAGCTTTCCGGAAAGACGCTCGGACTGCGCACGCAAATAAAGGAAGGCTAAATCAAGAATTTTAAGGCTCTGGATCACATAATTAGGTTTTAAAACATGAGATGACCTATCAGATCATCACATATTGCCTCGGAAAATTAAAGATTGGAAAAATCACTGAGTAAATGCTACACAATGAATGATAAATTCATACTGTCTGAGTTTTCTTAAGGAACATATGCACTAATTTTTCTAGCTAAAGTTAACAGTTCATCTGTGAAAGAAACCAGACAATTCAATCCAATTCAAAACATTGAGCTTTTTGGGGGTAGAGTAATTCAAAACACTTCACATCATTTTTTAGGATGGTCTTATATATTTACCTGATGTAGAACATTTTTATTGTTCGAACAACATTCACATCATTTTAAAGTGAATATACGAGTGAATTCGCCAACGCTGCATCACTTATTTGCCGTGAGATTGAAAATATGAAAGATCTATAAATAGCATTATTATGTGTATGATACCTTTATTTTAAAGTGACGTTGTTGGTTCAATTCTTGTTAGGGAAAAATTCAAAAATAGCTAGATTTACAAGTGGTCATTCAAAAATAGACACGCTTTCAAAAGTAATCGAAATTTAGCCATTTTTCATGTAAAGATAAATATGAACGAAAACATTTTTCAAAATACGGAAAATACTTCAGTATATTATACTGGAGTTCCAGCATAAATATACTAGAACTCCAGCATATTATACTGGAGTTCCAACATAAGTATACTGGAACTCCAGTATTGTAATGACCCGACCGGTTGTTTTGAGAATTTAAGATCCGTTCGGTGGCGTAAGGTCATGAACTGCTTCACATTGTATATATCGACCTGCGTGCGTGGTTGGATTCAGTTACCAAATAATACGGAGTCGAATTGGAAGGAAAATTTCAATTTTTGAAGCTTAAAGGATGGATGAGTTTTGGTTAATGTAAATAGCTCTGTATGATGATTTTGGATTTAGGCGCGCGTCCGGAATTAGTTTTGGAGGTCCGTAGAGTAATTTGAGGTGATTTGGCGAAAGTTAGAATTTCGGCGATATCGGCCGATAAGTGAAAATTGATATCGGGATCGAAATGGAATTCTGGGAATGGCTGTAGGTCCGTTGTATTATTTTTGACTTGCTTGCAAAATTTGGCGTCATACCGGGTTGAATTGATAGGTTTCGACGCGTTTTGATATTGGAAGATTTGAAAATTTCATAAGTTTGATTTTTGGTTTGATTCGTCATTTTGGTGTTGTTTTATGTGTTTTGAAACCTCTAGCGAGTATGTGTTAGGTTATATGACTTGTTTGAGTGGTTAGACGGGGTCCCGGGAGCCTCGGGTGTGATTCAGATAGGCTTTGGGTCATTTTTCTCCTATTTTTCACTGCTGTTATCTGTCAGTTGATTTCCTTCTCCGCATTCGCGTTCTCTTGAACGCGTTCGCAATGGGTTATGGTGGAGGTGCTTCGCATTCGCATCATAGCCCTCGCGTTCGCGAAGGGTCTTTTCTGGGCAGCCTAATTTCCCCTTCTTCGTGTTCGCATACCCCTTCTTCGCGTTCGCAAATGTCCCAAGGGTCAGAGGCAGAGGCCGACGAGGAGCATGTGCCGCAGTTAGAGCACTTACCAGAGCAGCCGTTGAAGAGCCGCTAGTAGTTCCAGTTGGGGAATAGGCACTGGAGATGCCTGTTGTTACTCCCGGGCTTCAGAAGACCTGGGTGTAGTTTTGAGCATGACTAGTACATTGACTCAAGCGGGAGTGATTCTAGTGCACCAACTACTCCACAGATCAGGTGAGGAGTGCAGACTCCCACCGTCTACACTCCAGAGCAACGAGATCATGTTGGTCAGGCCCTAGTTGTCATGGCAGCACAACATGTGGTTTCAGTTCAGCCCATGGTTAGGGCAGCAACATCAGAGCACTACAAAAAAAAGCCAAATTGTGACGGACAATTCCGTCACAATTCACATTTGTGACGGAATCACGAGCGTCTCATAATCCTTGGTCATAAATCGTTATTGACGGAATTGCATTCTATAACAATTTTTTGTGACAGAAATTGTGATGGATTATCCGTCATTAAATCCTGCAGCCCCCTGTGCTTGATTCCGTCACAAACTTTGACGGATTTGTGATGACTCTGTCCATCACAATATTTATGACTGATATTTTTTTGTGACAATTTTAATTATCCCGCCATAACATTTGTGACACAATATTTCGTCACAAAAAAAAACATCTGTCACAAATGTTGTCACGGAATATTTTGCGACACTAATTTAATGGTTAGTACCACAATTGTGACTCACTAAATCTATCACAAATTTAACTTTCAAATTTAATAAACTATAATTATATTTAATTAGCTAAAAACAAAAATAATTAAAATGGCAATCAAAATATAACAAACATAACGTTAAATATATTATCCAAAAGTTTGAAGTTAAATATGCAAGCTCCACATACTCAACTAACAAAAGTTAGCAACATTACACTTAATCAGTTGACAAAAGTTTTGTAATATTCAATAGTTAAGCATCAACTAGGTAGGACCAACAAATAGGCGGGATGATAATTCCATATCGCTCTTCATGCTCCTCCATTGCTCCTCTATAGAAGGAAATCGATCGTCACTTTGTTGCCTCAAAAGTGCAACCTCCTGCTCGACGCATTGCTGCACCTCTTGCTGGACTCGTTGATGCACCTATTGCTCGATGCGTTGCTGCATCTCTTCCTCTAACCGTTGTTGAAGAATTCTCTCTTGAGTTTCTCTCATACGCAACACCTCCTCCTCAAGAACTTTAATGCGTTCTTCAGCAGCATCCAGTGTCGGATGTAAAGTGCGTGAAGTGGTAGAGTTGGAGTCTGGATACAAAGTCAAATATTGAGATCCTAAACCATACACATGCCGTTTCTTTTCTCCACCCACAACCTCAAAGTACAGGCTATTCACATCGACTTCTTCTGTATCATCTGACAGGTTTGAATTAACAGCAACCATCGCAACCTCCATTTTTTCCTGCATTCAATTATGAGAATAAAATGATTATCCTAAATAAAGAATGTGATAAATCCTCTCCTACGTCAAAACTGCCAAAGTTATTGAATGTGATAAATCACGTGCGATGAGGGCCCAATCCCTTAGGAAATTAGACATACTGTAACCATCAGCAACCTTGTGGGAAATATATGTACTGAGTACTATGCCACCACAGTTATTGAAATCCAAACAATAAAATTTGTTTGAAGAGAATAATAACATTAACAGTATCCGAAGGGAGCAACAAATGACAAAGTGTCCACTTAACCACAAAGCATTATCAAATCCGAAAGATACCAAAAGCATTTTAGCTATTTAATGGAGATGGAAGATAAAACAAACCAGTTTTGTGGATTGTATTTCAATAGGAGAAGAAAAACAAATAGAAATCATGCAATGTTGAAGCTAAATGAAGGAAATTTTGCTTGCGCCGTTGAGCTCTTCCAGGTACTATTTAATCTCTAAATAGTCATGGTAAATGCAGTTTCTTTATTTACCTCACAAATTGGAATAACTACTTCCTATGAGTTGAATAAGCCTAAAGGCCATTCACCTGATGAATATAACATGTCTGATCACTACATTGGATTGGAAAAGATCTAGTGACTCCTGTACATTAGTTTTCCAGTAAACCTAGTTGTGTTACAATCAGCAAACATCTGAAGAACTGTTCAAAAGCCAATACTTTGCTTAACTATCAGAAGGTTGGATGTTGGAAATAATAATCAGGTGTTTGAGTCGCACAGAACCAGCATCCAAGCCTTACCATTCTCTCAATAAGCATTAATAGAGAAGAAATTACTCTGAACTAGTACAACAGAAGTAGCTTTTATACACAAGCTCAAAAGAGTAGATAGAATATATAAGATACATAGCAAACTTGAATTGGAGGGGGGGGGGGTTCCAACGACCTTTGAGGTACAAACAAAAGAAGAGCAAGAGTTATCTAGAAGTCGTATAAATCACCTTAGATGCAAAAAGAAGAGGATTACTTTGGTCATTCTAATTACAATCAGCTGTAGACTATACACAGAACTAAACACTTCACATATTACTGTTGCAAAAAGATGTCATGATAATACAAAAGCAACCAAAAACCTACAAAATAATTGAGAATACCTACATGGAGGCCTA